>PVJC01014994.1:0-35688 GCA_004026665.1 Murina feae
TAATACTTTGAAAGGCATCTTCCTAGCAAATGACTTCTCAGTCTCCTGGAAACTTTTGGAGGCCACCTGGGAATGAGTTCTAGAAATTCATGCAGAGGCCTTTAGGCTCTGAACTAGGCCTGCTTGTGTCCCTTAGTGAAAGAAGAATCAGGCTGTTCTTCCCAATGTTCTGTTGTGTACATACAAATAGAAAAGGGGAAATGAAATGTTGGGAAAGTCAGGTGTTGGGATGAATGGTGGGCATTCAGGTGAGGTGTTGCAATTATTTTCCATAAAGCTATCCTATCTTCTCACCCTACACCCATGACTACTAACCACACTATTATTTCCTTACCTAAAATCTTTCATTCCAAGAATGATTGCTATTGAACCCTTGGTTTGACATTCAAATTTGGTCCTGCCCAGTATCTTCAAATTCATTTCTCAACACTCCCTGTAATACTTCAATACTTGTAATTCCCCATGTGCATTCTCCTTTCAATGTCTTTGTCTATGCTGAATTCTCTCAGGATACCTTTTCCTACCTTCTTCACCTTCTATTTCTAGTTGTTCCCTAAGACAAATCAGGTGCCCCATCCTTGTTACCCACTTGAGCTTGATCTCCCTCTTCTGTTATCTCTGGGCACCCAGTCAGATCTCTATCTTTGTCTTTTTTTAAAAATTTTATTGATTGATTGATTTTTAGGGAGGGAGAGAGGGAGGAGAGAGAAAGAGAGCGAGAGAGAGGTCAGTCCTCTGCTCCACCCATTCATTCATGCACTCATTAGTTGCCTACTATGTGCACCCCAACAAGGGATTGAACTCACAACCTTGATGCGACAGGTCAGTGCTCCAACTAACTGAGCCACCCAACCAGGGCCCTACCTTAGTCTTTATTACAGGATATTGTAATTGCTTCTTTGCTTTACTATCTCCCTGACTAGATTAAACCATAAGCTCTTTAGAGATAAGGCTGTATATCAAACATCACTGCATTTCTGGTATCTTTCACAAGCCAATCATTTATGGAGGTTTAGTAAATGTTGATGAGCTGAGTAGTTAGGTATGGATTGAGGTAGAACTATCCAACCATCTGTCATTGGCATGCTGTGATAGAATACAGCTGGCTTTGTCTCCAGTTCTCTCCTGGGCACAAGCCTTAAGCTCCTCAGGTACTCTCTGACTAGGGCCCTTCATCCACATACACTCACATTATTCTCTCCATCTAGATTTGGACTCTTTAACTCAAAGCCCCACGTTCTCCCTCTTTTGGAAATCTGTCCCCTGTTTAAACCCACTTGGTTCTTTTATATTCATGTCTCTGCCCCCCCCCTCCCATCAAGTGGGCTATAGTTTTGGTGGATGTTTCTGTGTCTATTTTTTGCAAACATAGGTATGTTGCCTTGTCTCCTATACTCAGGTCAAATTTTTGCAGAAAGCCTTGGCTCTCTACTAGGCCTACTGCAAGCTGCATTCCTCCTTCACTGCCCAAAGCCTGTCTGGGACAATTCAAAATCTTAGAGTCTGCAACTATCACTGCAAGAGGCCAATTTGTATAACTTTTCCTGTAGTTATTCATTTTCACTGTATATAGAGCCTTGTACTGGATCTGTACTGTTACTAAGAGATTTCACATCTGTCTCAAGAATCTGATCTGGAGTTAGTGTATCATGACCTCAACAAACTCAAAACAACAAAACAAAAGGTGATATCACAATTGGTAGGAACACTGCTACAATTTCCCACTATATCTTTTTGGGGAGCTAGGCCTTTCAGGGATTGGGATTCACTAAAATTTTAGGTCTCC
Source organism: Murina feae (assembly GCA_004026665.1). Classification (NCBI taxonomy): domain Eukaryota; kingdom Metazoa; phylum Chordata; class Mammalia; order Chiroptera; family Vespertilionidae; genus Murina; species Murina feae. The sequence goes on from PVJC01014994.1 coordinate 1,787, forward strand.
GATGCAAATAGAAAGCTATCTTTCCATAAGGTTGTAACTCCTGGCCATCTATCAATAAGGAATATGTTTTTATGATTTATTTATTAATTTAAAAAAATAGAAGTTGTGTTAAATCACTTTTGTTCTCATCCAATAGTCCACCTTTAGAAGTGCTGATCAAAGTTAGAAGTACTATCTGTGACCACAGGATGGATGGAAATGAATTGGTCCACAAAGAAGTCAGATTTGTGACCTTGGGCCCTATTACCACTCACCCAAGTAGGATGTGGGCCCAGAGGCCTGGCCGAGCTGGAGCTTGGTGACTGCAAACTTGAGAAAGAACAAGCTATCCTACAGATGACCAGTTCAGGTCCCTATGGCTTTTAGGCAAGTCTGACCCCAGATTTCTGGTGATCAGCCTCCTCCACAAGATAGTTTCCTGTTTGAGATGCTCTGCCCCACTTCAGCAGGTGGAAATAAGTCGAGCTAAATGCCTTTCAAGCAGTGTATCATGATGGTTAAGAGCAGGACATTGAGAAGTAGGCACATCTGAATCTGTATCCCATCACTGCCACTTGTTTGCTATGTGGTCTTGGGCAGGTTGCTTAACTTCTCTAAACTATTTCTTTATGTTTACAAAGGGGATGGCGACAGCACCTACTTCATGTGTTTGCAGGGGGTTTAAATAAGAAAAGGCACATAAGACGTTTAGCACTGTGCTTGGCCTGTAGTTAGGTGCTCACTCAGTGGTAGCTCTTCTTTGTAAAGTAATATTATTAAGAATAGTAATAACAGGAAGTCACATTTAAAATGATTACAGCAAGGTAGGGCCCAGGTTGGCTGTGCTCTCAGGCCACATCCCCAGGCACTTCTGCCTGCCTTCTCCCAAGGTGACCCAGTGTGGAGGTGCCAGCTCTGTCCAGGGTTGCTGAGTGAGGTAAGAATCTCGGCCAGGATCAGGCTGCCTGGGCATGACCCCTGAGCCAGCAGCTGTGGGAGGAGGAGCATGAGATGAGGGGCAGGGAAAAATGGGGTGTCAGTGGGCGGCCTAGGACTCTGGGGAGGAAGTAGGTTTGTGGTGGGGAGAGGGTGAGGTAAAGAAGAGGGGATGGGCAGTGTTTGAGAGAGTTTAGCAGGAAGGAAGGCAGTTGAGAAAAAAATAATCCACTTTGTGTCTGATTGGCTTCTTGGTGTCATTTTCTGGAACTGAAGAATCAGAAAGAGAAACCAACACAAGGCTTCTAGGGTGTCACAAAATATCAGAGCTTTTTTTAATTTCTTTTTTTTTTGTGGGGGTGGGTGGATGGGTGGTCTATCTGCAGCTCCAAAAAGGAAAAATGGGCTGTGTTTTACAAATGGTCAGACTGTCAGATCAAGACCTAATGTGCCTTTTTCACCCGAAAAGTCTGTTGCACAACCTGGTGTTATTTCCACAGGCAGCTGAAGTAATTCTGCTCTTGAAACCCTGCCCTGTGTGACTTTTTTTTTTTCTTGTTTGTTTGCCTAGTAATTAAATAGTCATGACAGAACAGTCCCTCAGTTCTGTGGGGCACGGACCTGGGAGGTCATCCCCAGCGACCAAGGCATCTCCAGCAAGAACACGCTGTATCCTGGGCCTGGAGTTCTCAGGGAGCGCCTAGTGTCCTGCAGCCATCAGCTACCCAACTGAGAGTGTAGCTCAATGCACATCGAATCACCCACCAGAGCCCTGCCCCACGGAACCCTGGGAAGGTTCTGTTATCACAAACAGGAAGCAAAACTCATAGCAGAGCAAGATTTCAAAAGCAAGGTTTCTTCAGCACCTTGGAAACACCCACTTGCCTCTCCCCCTCCCCCATGGTTTCCCCTCTTATCTCTGCTCAAATGCTCACTTTCCCAAATTCTTTTTTTTGTTGTTGTTAATCCTCATCCAAGGATATTTTCTTCCATTGATTTTTAGAGAGTGGAAGGGATACAAGGAGGGGCAGATAGATGGATAGATAGAAACATCTATGTGAGAGATACATCAATTGATTAAGGTTGCCTCCTGAATGCACCCCTACCGGGGTCAGGGATGGAACCTGCAACCCAGGTACATGCCCTTGACCAGGAATCGAACCCGAGACCCTTAGGTGCATGGGCCAACATTCTAACCACTTAGAAACACTGGCCATGGCCCAAATTCTTTTTCAGATTTTAGTGTCCAAACTTTAATCTGGGTTTATTTGGGGGAGGGGAGGCAGAAGTGAAAGATTTAAACAATTTATTTGACTTTGAGTCTCCTCACCTCTCCATGAAATGGTCTATGGTTTGAAACAGCCTGAAATATCACGGCTCAATTGTCTGTCCTCACCTCAGATTTTGCACATTTGAAATCAACCCTTCATCCTCATCTCCAAAATCAGTTTCCTCATTTCTATTAAACAGTACCACCATTTATTCAAGTTAATCTTTGACTCACACCTGCTAGCTTCGTAAACAGTCACCAACAGATTTGACCGATTCCTGATTCATCTGAAATGTCACTCCACTGACCCCTCATCACTGTCACTTCTCTACGGTTCAAGTCTTTATCACTTCCTCATGCCTGGACCTCGCTAACATGGCCCTCCCCCCAAGCCTTCCCCACTCACTCCATGCTGCCCAGCATGTTGAAATTCATCCACCCAGAGCCTAGATTTCATCACTCCCTTTTCTGCACAGCAGCCTCATCACTGCCTGCAGTGCAAAGTCCAGCCAGACACCCAGCTGGCATGTCCCTCGTTTTCCTGCCCCCTTTCCTAGGCACTCTCCCACTCCCCAAAAGATACCCACTGCTCCCTCCTGCCATCCTGTTTTTAATACTGCCCTCTGCTTGGTGGGAGGGAGATGCTCACTCATAGGAAGGGAGAGGGGGAGGGAAGGAGGAAGGAAGGGAGTGCCCAGCTCCATCTCCACAAATCATTCTAGTTCTTTCCACTCGCACTCTGCTTGAACTGCTCCACCATCCGTGTCTACATGACTCATTAAAAAACGAACAGCAGAACCAAAAACTTTTACTGTGAACATTTCCAAACGTACATAAAAAGCCCTCATGAACCCATCTGCCAGCTTTGATAGCTGTCAAGTTTGTCACATTTTATTTTATCCGTTTTCCCTCCACCTTTTTGGAAGGAGGTGGGTAAGTGGACCATTTCAAAGCAAACTTTTCACATTATGTCAATTTATTCCCAAATGCCTCAGCATGCATCTTAAAAAGGTTATTTTCTTTCATAGCAACAATGCCATTTATCATACCTAACAAAACTGATAATGTCTTCCTATCACCTATTTCTTTGTATATTCAAGTTTCCCAAACTGTCTAAAAAAATCATTTTTAAAATTGGGTGTGTTCAACTCAGGATCCAAACAAGGTCCCTTAGTCATCATATTTGGTTATACATATGAGGTCTCTTTTAACTTCTTTTAAACTAGAATAGTCCCTTCCTCCGTTTTCCTTCCTCATGTCATTGATGAAATAAACGAACAAAACCAGGTTAACTGCCCTGTAGAAAGCACCACATTCTGGATTTGACTGATTACACCTTTGTGGTTTCATTTATAAACCATTCATTCCAACCCTTATACCTGGCCTTTTCCTGCCTTTGACCTAACTTTTGTATATGTACATACAAACTTCCAAAGAGAAAGTCTGTGTGTGTGGGTGCTTGGCTTCAGTGTTATTAAGAATTTTTCACATACCAGCTCCTCAATAAATACTTGCTGAAGAGAATTTATTAAAATCTCCTGTCTGCAGAATTGTGTACCAGGGAGGGAGAGCTCAGACCTCTCTTGAGCTCCAGCCCCTTCCTCAGGTGATGCTTTCCAGTCCCTATACACAATGACTTTCCCTGCTCCAGTCCCCTCCACTCCTAACCTTCCTCCAGAATGCTGTCTGGCTGTCTCTGTAAAACACCACTGTGATCAGAACCCCCAGTGGCTCCCCTGTGCCTGTACAGCGAAGGCCACACTCCTCAGTGGCGTTTCCAGATGCTCTAATTTGCATTCTCATCTGCAAGCCTCCCTTTCCTTCTCTCTACCTGCAGCCACACCACACACTTGAGATTTCCAGTACCTTTGCACATGCTGTCTGCTCAGTCTGAAGTGGCTTTCCCCTCTTTTCTCTTCCCCACCTTAAATCTCCAGCAAATAACTTCTCTTTTTCTTTTCTTTTTTTTTTTTTTTGATACTCAGTGAGCCTGTCACCTCTACAACTTCCCAGCTGGCATGAATGGCTTCCCCTTTGTTCTCTTTGTAATTGGCCTCATTACTCTTAGTTGCCAGGATTTATTTACAGATCTGTCTCTCTCTCAAAAGACTTTGAGTCTGAAGAAGATCTGTGTCTTATTCATGTTTTTACCCCCATGACCTAGCCTGTGTTAGGCACTCAGTTAATGTTGAACCAAAAAAAAAAATGAATGAATGAATTCTAAGACTCTTGTCAGCTTGTTCTGTCTACTGTTCTTGGGCTCTGTGTTCAAGAGCAGAGTCCCCGAGTCAGATGAGTTCAAATCCAGGTTCTGCACCTTTACTAGCTTTGTGGCCACTCACTGGAGGCTAACCTTATTTACCCTCCCAATGGCTTAGTCTCCTTATCTGTAAAATGGGGATATTGATAGTACCTACCTCATAGAGTGGCCATGAACATTAAAAGAGACTAGGCCATGTCAAGGGACCAATCACTGACTATTATTATTATTATTATTAATTTTTAAAATAGTCTTCCAGTATATTGTTTGATACCACTTATGGAAAATTACATGTGTGTGTGTGTGTGTGTGTGAGAGAGAGAGAGAGAGAGAGAGAGAGAGAGAGAGAGATACTGAGTAGGGTTTTTTTTTTACCTATATTTTCTTTATTGTTAGACTATTTTACAATACATATTGATTTTTATATATACTTAATTATTTCAACTCCCAAAATACACACACCCACACATACCCACAAACACTCCAATCCGTAGTATTCATATGCAAACCTCACAGACACACACAAACATGCATACTCCCTAAGGAGCTCTGAGTCCAGATGTGCCCCAGCCTCAGGGGTGCTGAGGACGTGCCTGCAGAGAGTATGTGTAGACCTCAGGCCATCTCTGACTCTTAGCCAACAGAGAGACGGGCCCTCTGCCAGCTCTGGAACAGGGAAGTGACATTCCTGTTCATCCAAACTCTCAAGTAAACACCCAACTAAGTGTCTGGAGACAGACCTTTTGTGAAGTGCAGACCCGGCGGCCTGAGTCTTTCTTACACAAAGAGAACCATTGGGAAGTAACTGCCTTCCTGACCTTGGTTTTCAGAGCAGAAGGGACCCAACTAATTGCTGTCAAAATGGTTTATTTTTATTCCCGAACATTAGGGAAATGCAGGAGGAACTGTATGGAGGGAGCTAAATTACACACTTTAATTGGAAGTTCCTTTTTTTTTCACTGAAAAATAAAACTTGCAGTGGCTTGAACTGGCTTTGGTGCTTAGACCTCAATTTCGCTGGAATTTAATATCAGAGACATGGACACACCCTGCTCTGTGTTGAAGTGTATTGTCACCCAGAAAAAGCAGGAGTCCCATGTCCTCCATAGATTAAGCCTGCTTTCCTGGTGAAGGGAGCAAATGGTGCCAAGTGTCAGGACAGAAATGCTGGAAAGCTCTGGACTGGTAAACCAACCTGACCCTCAGAGAAGAATCTGGAAAGATTAGCAGAAAAGAGAACAGAGGCCTGTCCAGGGTTGAAAACTCACATAGGGTGGGCCCTGGTGCCAGGCCCTGGATCTATACTCACTTTCGAGTCAGCATGGAGAGTTCACCGGGTCAAGGGACACCTATGGGTGCTCAGCCTATACCAGGGCAAGAAGAGGGAATCTCTAACTCCCTAAAAAGAAAATTTACATTGCAGTTAGGGAAACAAGAAGGGCACTCATGAAACCATTGAAAAAGGCCTGAAACTTTCTGTCTTGGGCAATGGAGATCCCGAGTGTTGAAGAAATTTACAGAAATGTGTAACTGAGCAGGGTCACCATAAAGGTTGTACCACATGCAGTCTATACAGCCAGACCTCCTCCAACACTTGGATAACACGAAGCATCCCAACCACCACCACTTGGCTACTTATAACATCATCCTAGGTGCATACAAAATCATCAACTTAAAAACTAGCCTGCTAAAAACTCATAGATAGCCCTAGCTGATTTGACTCAGCAGATAGAGCATTGGCCTGTGGACTAAAGGGTCCTGGGTTCGATTCTGACCAATGGCACATGCCTGGATTGTGAGTTGCGGGCTCAATCCCCAGTAGGGAACGTGAGGAAGGCAGCCAATCAATGATTCTCTCTCATCACTGATGTTTCAATCTCTCCCTCTCCCTTCCTCTCTGAAATCAATAATATATATACATTTTTTTCAAAAATGATAGACAATGCTTCTTTAAAAAACAAAACCAAAAAAACTCATAGCTAGAGAACAGTATGGTGGTTACCAGAGGGGAAAGGGAGGAAGGAGGGAGGTAGTAAAGGTAGGGGGGGGTCAAAATATGGTAACAGAAAGAGTTTTGACTTTTGGTGGTAAACATGGATTGCAACATACAGATGATGTAATATAGAATTGTATACTTGAAACTTACATAATTTTATTAACCAATGACACCCCAATAAATTTAATTTTGAAAAAGGAAAAATAAATTAACCTGCTATATTTGGTAAAACATTTAATTAACTCACCCCTAATGCCTTGGCAAGGCCAGACCAAATCGTTTCCCAGGCTGAATGTTTCCCACCCCTGCCCCAAGGTGTCAAGACACTCAGTTCCCATCTGCCCTTCCCTCCTCACACTTGAGCTATACCCTGTACAGACTTGGGGACGTGGTCTTCCTCCCTGCCTGAGTGCTGCCCTGTCCCCTGGCCCTCAGCTTTTAGCTACATCCCTCTCTGGCACCTGGAGGAGGGCCTGGTTGTCAGCTTCCTCATCTCTCTCATTTACTCTGCCCCTAGAGACCAGGGTGGGAAGGAGCCCAAGACAAAACAAGCACATCCTACCACAAGAATTGGAGTGACAGCGATTTCTGAGGATGTGTTCCCAGGAAAAACCAGTAGGGGTGTGGGAAAGTAGCATGGACGCTAAAAAAGGGAGTGATCACAAGTGAAGTCCCACAGGGGGTAACTGCAGCTCAGCCCACAGGGGAGCAACAGTGCACATCAGGCCTCCGAGTGGGCTGTTTGAACCTGCACCTGACAGTCATCAGTTGAGGGCTGCTCCCCAGGTGTGTGTACTCCAGGCCCTGAAGCTCTCAAGGACCTCAGGTGAAGGACATCCTTGCAGCCGGAGAGCAGTCCGTTGACAAGGAGACAAAGGTGCTGGCTGTCAGAAATGGACACACATAGGCTCTGCTACACTCTTTCTCCAGGTCCCCTTTCCCCACAAACATCAGAAACTAGCACATAACTCGATAGAGACGCAATATTTGTTGATGGGGTATACTAGATAGATTGATTGATCAATCAACAGATCAGTGGGCAGACTTCATTGAAGCCCTAAAGGTAATTGTCATTACAACCATTAAATGCTTGAAAAGATGGAGGGCATTGTACACATCTGTCTTACTCTGTACCTTGACACACTTTATGTACCTTGACAAGTGCAAAGGGAAATGAAGGCAGTACGTGCTAGATTGTGGCTATTAAGGAAGGAAACTTAGACACTCAGGGACATTGACTTTCTCAGGATCCAGGTGACAAAGTCAGTGGTCAACATTTGATTAAGCCAGGGACTCAGGCTAACTCACTTCTCACCATGGATACTAGAAAAGTCCCTCTCTGACATCTGCAATGTGTGTCACTTTCTTCTTTTTCTATGTGCATAGAAGCTGAGGAAACAGAGAACAGTTCTCCGATTGTGTTGGGCATATGTCTGAACCTCTTTATTTGTCCATTTCCTCAATGGCTTTGCCACACCCCAAGGTTGATGTAAAGGTTAAATCAATGGATGTGGAAGGGCTTTGAGAAATATAATGTGCTCACAAACAGCAAATAATTTTTTTAAATAGCTTTTTTCTTTCTTTCTTTCTTTTTTTAAAGGGATCCTGGGCAACTGACAAGATTCAAAGAGTGAGGCTGAGAAAGTTCCCTTGAGTCCTCAAGGAGACTGAGTCTCGTTGGGAATTACTTGGACCACAGACCTGGTCTGTGACAACACACTCATTAACCTGCCACCAGACGCATGTTCAGGGCATATAGCAGGACTTAGCAATTAAGTTCCATGAGGGGCCCGAGCAGAATTGAGAGGTAAAGAGAGAAGACACAATGTGAATAGAAGAAAGGGTGAGAGGCAAAATGAAGGAATTGGACCTGAGTGGGTGGGTGGGGGGGGGGGATGGGTAACAGATAAAGAAGTAAAGGGTAGCCTGGCCAGTATAGCTCAGTGGTTGAGTGTCAACCTACAAACCAGAAGGTCACAGTTCGATTCTCTGAGTTGTGGACTTGATCCCCAGTATGGGGCGTGCAGGAGACAGCCAATCAATGATTCTTTCTCATCATTGATGTTTCTATCTCTTTCCCTTCCTCTCTGAAATCAATATATATATATATATATATATATATATATATATATATATATATATATATATATATATAAAAGAAAGAAGCAAGAGGTAAAGGAGAGACAGGAAATAGAGTTGACTATGCTGGAGGGTGATGGGCACCACTGGTAGCTGCTCCTGAGACATCCACATCCAGCACTTCGCAGGCACAGGTTCTATGATGGAGGTCACATTTGCCACAACCTTGACGCAGCCCTGCTCTCAATTCTCTGGCTATCTTTCCAAATTATTTGAGAGCTAAAAAGTCTGGGAGGGTCTCCAGGCAATCTGATCTTGACCCTGATGGATCTCCTAGAGGCTTTGGGCAGGAGGTGGCAGGAGAGCCAGGAAGCAGAGGCCCTGAGCCGGCTGCACACAGAGGGCCCTCAGTGAGCGTGCCAGCCTGTAAATTGTCCTTTTGTTTTGCAGGCTTTACCGAACACGGTTTTATTTCATGTGACTGTGCTATTTCAGGAGGAGTAAATATTGCCGGCGGTCTGTTTAAAAAGGCCAATGACCTGAAATGTGTTTTTTTTTTTTTTCCTTTTCTTTTCCACTTGAATTATCTCCAAGAGGCAGGCCTGCCCAAGCAACGTGCGGTTTTAATTTGTTGGCTTTTAGCTCAAACTTTCCCTTTTTGTCTCGTGATATGCTGGACTGGCAAACAAAAGGGAGAAAAGATATGAGGATAAAGACACAAAGACCTGACCTAGGCCCAAGGAAAGGGGGAAATGTCCAGGGTGCAACCCGGAAGAGGGCAGGGAGCCATAGGCGCTCTGCTGCCTTCCCTGCTTCCGGAGCTGGTGTTTGACCTATAATTATAGCCTCTTTCCTCTGACTTCCTCTGTGAAAATAGCAACATTCAAACTAAGCACGGAGCAGAAAAAAGCACTGCATAAAGGATCAGGGATTTATAAATACAGTTAAAATTACAGGATTGTTACCCCCATGGTTTAGTTCTCTCAAGAGTGGGCTGGGAAAGAGGGAGCATAGTTTTGGAAACTTGTCTCAGATCCTAAAATATCCAGGTGTTCCTCTTTGGGGGCCCAGTCAACGGAGAGATTTACTAGTGTTTTTTCCCCCCTCGGGATGTCAATCCCTGTGAAAAAGGATGTCCCTAGTCAAGTACATCCTGTGCTCAGGATTTTTATTTTGACTCCCTAAAGATTTCACTCATCGTTTAATTGTTCAGTCTCTTCTCTTCAAACTCATTACCTCTAAGGAGAGGGTAGGGGATATCCTTGTCTCAGCAAATACCTCCGAGTCTTCAGGGACATGCTTTTCTTCTTAGCCAAACAATGTGTTCCTGTTGGCATTGTCATGATCTTAGATGGCCCAGCATACTGGCCCGCCCATGGGATTTCTTAACTTGGGACAAGTGAGGGATCATCCAGAAAGTTCATCTCTGGTGATAAAGACTGTCAGATAAAAAATATGGCCATGGCCCTGACTGGTTTGGCTCAGTGGATGGAGGGTCGGCCTGTGGACTGAAAGGTCCCAGGTTCGATTCTGGTCAAGGCAAGTACCTTGGTTGCTGTCATATCCCCAGTAGGAGGTGTGCAGGAGGCAGCTGATCGATGTTTCTCTCTCATTGATGTTTTTAACTCTCTATCCCTCTCCCTTCCTCTCTGTAAAAAATCAATAAAATATATTAAAAAAAAATATGGCCATGGAAAGTGGAGTCAGCCTGTCACAATGAAAGAGAATGAAACAGCCATTAGTGAGAAACATGAATGAGAGGCAGAGACATCAGCCTGGCACTGAGGTCCTTGTTCCTTGTGGTTCCCAAGGCCTAGCTCCTATCCCTGACCTTTCCTCGGATTCTATTAGCTAATACAATTCCTCTTTTGCCTCAACTAGTTCAAGTGGGGTTTCTGATGCATACAACCAAACGTCTTCATTAATACAGTAGTGCCAATGCCAAGAATTCTCTAGGGAGGTTGAAGAAGCAATATTATCAGTGCAGCTTCTCAAACTTGGTTTCACAAAGGGTTAGGAGCAATGTTCATGGCATGCTGACTTTGAATTACTGTCACTACTCTGCTCACCTAAAAGATAAGTGTTGGGAAGAAGAGTAAAAATATCCCAAGCTGCGTTTATGACTCAACTACTGAAGATGAGAAAGAAACCTGGGGAACAGACTCATGGACTGGCCCCTGCTTTCATGTGGAATCACAGATGAGTTTTCCAGATAGGAGATTTCCAGAAGAGAGCAAAGAGTTATCTTCCCACCACCCACCACAGGTCTTAACTTGCACTATCAGAGCTCCAGTAAGTTAAACCCAACTTCTATGTTTGCCTCTCAGTAGAGCTGAAGAACAGTGACGGACCATTGTCAACCTAACAGCCTTTCCTATGCCTAGAATCGTCACCTCCACACTAAATGATTACAATCCGCTCTGTATGTCAATGGGGCAAATGCAATTGCCAGGCATGATGGTGTAGAAAATGCTTGGACTGGTAGTCCAAGGGCCTGGATTCCAGCTGAGGTTTTTCTACCAAGTCCTTAGAAGACTAGTTAAGCCTCTGGGTCCAGTTCCCCAACTTGTTAAATAAGGAGTTGGGCTAGCTGGTCTCTAAAATCCCTCCTGGCTCTCATATGCTATTCCTCAGTGGTACATTACTGGCCTGGAATCATTTTTCACAATGAAAACTATTTGCAAGAGGGCCAAAGAGGAAAGAGAACAAGAAATTCAGATATTTTCCCCTCATATTTAAGGTAAAATGATCCTTCTTACAAAGTTAAGCTTATTTCTAATATATCATTAACTTTTTGTATATGTTGTTTTTGTATTTTTGTTAATCCTCACCCGAGGATATTTTTCCATTGATTTTTAGAGGGAGTGGAAGGGAGGGGAGAGACACAGACACACAGAGAGAAACACTGATGTGGGAGAGACACAATGATTTGGTTGCCTCCCACACATGCCCCTGGGATCCGGCCTGCAACGGAGGTACGTGCCCTTGACTGGAATCAAACCCGAGCCTGATGTTCTACCCACTGAACTAAACCAGCTAGGGCTACCATTAGCTTTTAAAAATACATAACAAGTTTAGTATATAAAAAATAGATGTTTATTATAGAAACTATAAATAAGCATAAAGGAAATAACTGAATCTCTAATCCTCCCTATCAAAGGTACCCTCTATCAACATTTTGTTTGTATAAATAAAATTTTTCCTATACATGCATATTTATTTTTCTTATGAAAATAGGATCAGAATATCCATTTTGTTTTTAACTTGATCTTGACACTTAACAAATACTGAAAACATCTTTCTATGTTAATAAATATATAGCATTCATTTTAATAGTATCTAGTAATCTGATGTTTGGGTGCACCTTAATTTATTTAACCAATCCCTTGTTGCTGTATAGTTTTATAGTTAATTATTATAATCAACCTTAGAAATATACTTTGTACAAACAGATGTGTGTGTGTGTGTGTGTGTGTGTGTATTTTTTCTAAGACTTCTGAGTGAGCAGCAGTCAGGAGCATCAGTATGATTAAGGATGCAGAAGGATCACATCCCTTCCTGGTGGGTTCATGTGTTAGTCAGATTCTTTCAGGTGCAGGGAGCTATTGGATGCCTCTGTACCCACACGACCGCTCCCCACCCTGGTCACAACTGGATCGGCATCATCTCCTCCCCAAAGGCAGCCATCTGGAGGCTGGTCAAAAGCCTGTGAGGGGCCTGGCAGGAGACCTCTCCCCTGAGAGGGATTTCTTTCCTAGGTGGTGGACTAAGGAGCTCAGCAGATTCTCCCTGCAGGTGTTGAATGCATAGGAGCAGCCTCCATAGAAAGGCAGGCCAAGATAATCCCCATGAACCAAAGTAACCGGTGGGTTCTCCACAACCTGAGAGAAGAAGGAACCCCTTCCTGTGTGATTCCAACGGCTCATCCTCCCTGGGTCATGGCAATTTAACCAGGAGGGCAAAGCTGTGGTCTCTGGAGCCAGCGAGGCCCGGTTTGGATCCTGGCTCTGTAGCTTCCTACCTGTGTGATCTTAAGCTAGTCCCTTAGCCTCTCTGTTCCTGAGTTTCCCCATGTGAAAATAAGGACAAGTCCTGCTACAAAAGGCTACTATAAAAACTAAGTAAAATGATAGCTAGAAAGGCCTTTAGAAGGGTGCCTTAGTATACAGTGGATGTGGTTATTATGCCTCTGCTGGTAGGGTTTGCTCTACCTAGTATCTCAGGAATTTAAAGAGTCATACAGGTCACTGATATCTGCAAGGACAAGCTGATGACTTCAGATATCCTGCTATTATTAGTTTACTCTTTAAGGACTTCTGTTTCTTCCATCAGATTCCTGACCTCCTTGAGGATCAGGGCTACCTCAGGTTCCAATGTGCCCTCCACTGTGCCTTGTGCAGGCTCAGTGCCTAATACGCGATTGATTCTGTGGATTGGAGAGAGAGTATTTTCCATGCAGTCCTGCACAGCCAGTTTGGACCAGCAGGGTGGTCAGCTGGGCCAGCAGCCCAGCTCCCCCGCCCCCTCCACAGCCTTCCCGAAGCAGTTCTCCCTGGATGGCAACACACCAGCAGCTCTCCCAGGCAAGTGGGAGCTTAGCACTGTGTGCAGAGCAAATTCCTGGGACTGGAAGTGATTATATTCTACTTCAGTTCGGAGGCTTTGAAAAACATCCCCAGCAAAACTAACCCACGGCCTCCTCTGGCATGTGCCTGAGTTGACCAAATGTGTGTGTGGGGGGGGTTGGAGGGGGGGAGGCAGGGCAGGGGCAGGGGACAATTTGCTTTGGGTAATCCTCCCTCTAGGAAGGTACACACTGGTTCCCCTTTCTGGGGTGTCCCTGAGGCTAGAGCCCTGGACAAATAATGGAAGGAAGGAATTGAAGCTGTTGGTCCTTCTCACCCCTTCAGTCTCCTTTGGCCCTACCTGCTGACCTGCCTGGGCCACCAAACCTGGACCTTAAATGCTTGATAGCTGAGCAGCTCATGTAGCCGCAGCATCATATCAGCTGCAGGGAAGCTCAGCTACACGGGACAACTAGAGAGGAAGGAGTTACAGAGGTCCAGCAGCAAGTTTTGTACTAAAGGTATCATACTAAAGGTATTAGCATTTCTCTGTGGCAAGCATATGCTGGGTACGTTTCATCACAATAATAACATTAACAGCTAACACATAGCACACACCACCTGCCAATTACTATTCCAAGTGTTTTATACATATTAACTCATTTAATCATTACCCCAAATCAGTGGAATAGGTAATATTATCTCCATTTTACAGATGAGGAAACGGAGGCACAGAAGTTAAGTAACTTGCTAAGGTCCCACAGCTACTCTATGGCACACGTGGACAGGCACCTACTCCCTACTCAAAGGCTTTTCAATGAACATTTCAGTATGATCACGTGTGCATGTGCATGTTTAATTCTCACAGTTACACTAATAGCTGAGCGGTTCATGTGGACTCATTTTATGGATAAGAAAACTGAAGCTCAGAGAGGTTAAATATGTTCAAGTCACATAATTAACAAGTGGTAACTTTCTGGCCAGGCCTGACTGGCTCCATGACACACTGACACAGAGAGAAGACTGTGAAAAAGGACAGGAGAAGGCTGAGTGGGCTTGGGAATGTGCAAGTCGGGTCTGCTGGAGGGAGTGCCAGGTACAGCCAAGGAGCCAGGCCTCTGATTCCCTGCTCCTTTGTCACTTTCAAACCGCACCAATTAGCAGGACTGGTGAACCCAGTTTAATCTCAGAGCAGCATGCCTTTTAAAAAGGTGAACCCAGCAGAGCTGAAAAAATGGCTCTAAATGCAGCCAAACCTCCAAATGGAAAAATATCAAAGCTTTTCTCACCCTCCCTGCTTACTTTCCAAGCCATCTAGTTTTTTTCCTCTCTCTCTGCTGAGGTTTTTTTTTCTCCCTGCTCAGCTTCAAACTATCTTCAGCTCAAGACAGTTAAGATTCTAGAATCAAAGCTACTTAAAGCAAAAGTTATGTCTTATTATATATTTAAAGCCTTTCTCCCAGACCGATAAAGAAGACTTGCCCTTGTTAATGGGACCGAGTGACCAGCTGGTGGCAGAGCTATTTCAGGCACTTAAAGAAAAGATGGTTTTGCCTTCAGACCCCCAACCATCACCACCAGCAGGGTCCTCACTGGGATAGGTCAGAGAATCTGCCCCATCTCTCCCAAATCTGAAGGAGCTCTTGGAAGGGTCACCAGGAATATAGAAACAGATAGGATTAAGAAACTCACAGACACATAAGGATAATACCATGAGACTGTGTTTACAGACACCTGTAAGGAGCTTTATGTGAGCACTCAAACCAGAAACTGTCAATGCCTGCAGGTGTCCAGAAAACTCATCAAGGAGGTGATCAGGGAAGGGACTGAGACCAAGAGAGTCTGCAGGCCCGGGAGGCAGCAGGGTTTAACAGCTGAGGCAGGCGACTTTGGTTTTGCAACCCGACTTTCCCCTTTCTGGCTGTGGGAGTACAACCAGTGACACATCTTGGCATTCCCGGACTTAATTTTCATTGTATGGTGGATTAGGTGGTTCCCCACACTGAAGAGGAAATGAATGATGACTATAAAGCTGAGTTTGTAAAATAAATGACTATAAAATTCAGTTATAGTTTACATAGATTCTTCTTCATTATCATCATCAAGCACTAATTGATTATCCAGTTCCTTTCAAATCAAGTGGAGTGAGGACAAGGTTTGTCCAAGGGGAAGGAGGCTTATGCTGAACTTAGCACCTCTGGTCCCATCACCATTGGAGTTAAGTTTCCATCTATGGCGTTGCCGAGGCCCTAAACTCCCAAGGGGCTGATTTAACAATGGCACCAACAGGTGCATCAGGACACCAATAGTTCCACACGAGTTATTTCTCAATGGAAGCCAGCAACTAACAGTTACTGGCTGCTAAGTGTCAGGCACTCCAATGAGTACACGTTATCCAATGAATCAGGTCCATTATATCCCCATCTTACAGATGAGGAAACTATAAGAGATTAAGTCACTAGCTCAGGGTCCCCCACTGAATTATGAACTCCATGAGAGGAAGGAATGACTTCTTCAGACCTACAGTAGTACTAGACACAGGGACGATGCTCAATAAAAATTATGAATAGCCCTAGCCGGGTTGGCTAAATTCATAGAGCTTCGGCCTGAGGACTGATGGATCATGGGTTTGATTCTAGTCAAGGGCATAAGCCTGGGTTGCAGGCTTGATCCCCAGTAGGGGGCGTGCATGAGGCAGCCAATCAATGATTCTCTCTCATCATTGATGTTTCTATCTCTCTCTCCCTCTCCCTTCTTCTCTGAAATCAATAAAAAAAAATTAAAAAATTATGAATAGGTGAATGATAGGTAATAAATGGTGAAGCAACGAGAACTATGTTCTACAGAAAGATTTTCCTGGCTAGCTAAAAGAGCTGTAATAATCTATAACTCTTTTAACCTTTCCTTTCTTCATATATTTACCCACTGATTGAGTGTTTCCACAGGGAAGTGTCTTACTACTCTGTGGGTGTACAAGGCTGGTTGCTAATTTTGGAACACTTGTGAATCCTGGGCCCAGAGTCATGAAAAGCTGGTGAGTCATATTCCCCATTCCAAGCACCCTACACACTGGCTGTCAGAATAAACCAGGAGAAGTCACTATCTCGCCCTCTGCTCTCATTGTCTCATTTTACCTTCTTGAAATGACAAAGGATGCTCTGCAGAGGGTGGGGTCAGAGTAACAGCAAACTTCTTGATACTCTTGCACTTTTGCAAAATGCACAGGTTCTCCTGGAAACCTCATTCTCCAGTGGAAGAGTCCATCCCTCCCCTGAGGATGTCAGTGTGAACCTGTACGTGGCCATAGATTCTTTACTATGGGTAATGACTGCAGCAACCTTCCAGTCAGGTAAGTAGCATAACCTGTCACCAGGAGACTGTTAGCCTCTTTAACAAAGGACAGAGAGAAAGGTTTAAAATACAAGCACCCCGAAAGAGGAAATACATTGATTTAAAGTCCCAGAAAAGAGCAAAAAAGCTGATGGCAGACCTTTCTGGGGCAGAAAGAAGGCAGAGTGCAGGGAGATTAAAACAGAGGTGGAAGTTTATAATTTATATAAATGTCTAATGACTATGTTGTACATCTGAAACTAATATAATATTGTATGTCAACTGTAACTTGAAAATAAATGTAAAAAACCAGAGGCGGAATTGACTTGGCACCTATCACAGATTATTGGGTACTTAAAGTACAACCTACCGACTCTCATTCATGTTGTCAGTTATTCAGGCTCCTTTGCTTGTCTGCAGTAGATGGCTGCATCCTTGCCTCCAAGGCTCTGAGCTGGGAGAAAGGAGAAAATCCAAACTAGGTCACGTGTTACCTGTGACCAACACCACGATCAAGTTCTGATAAGAGTAACGATGACGTTAAAGGTTAAATTGAAATTGTCATTTTCTCTTCAGATTGTGACTTCCATAACATCCGCCACCCCCTTTATTATAGAGAACTGAGGGTGGAGAGTATCTGGGTGTGTGAGGATGCTCCGATTGGATGAGCAGCCAAATGCTCATCCAAATTCCAAATGCCAATTCCTCCAGCAAAGTGCCCCATTGTTTCTTTCCTCCTGATCAGGCTGGATAATGCAGGAATAAGAACACACAGAGAGAAGCAGTGCTTTTAAAAATAGATCTGACTTAGTAGTCTTTAAATAGCCGAGGATTATGATATGAGAGAGGGTTTCTTTGGGTCTCCAGCTAGACAAAATAGCCTCAATGGACTTGACTAAAGGAATTTGGCTTTGCTAAGTAAGAACTTCTGAAAGGTAAGAAAGCTGCTAAACAAGAGAATTTCCTTTTCTGCAGCAGAATGGAGTCTCACTTGGCTGAGATGGTCACTGAAACTCAGCCCACCTTGACATGGAGAGGTAGAGTAAATCCTTGCTATTTAAAGTGTGGTTCCTGGACCAGCAGCAGTAACCTCACCTGGGAGCTTGTTAAAGCTGCAGACTCTGAGACCCCACCCTCGACCTACTGAATAAGAATCTCCCCTGTAACAAAACTCTCAGGTGAAATACATGTACCTAACAGACCAAGAAATGCTGGACTAAATGACCTTTTCAGATTCTTCCTACTTGAGGATTTGATGGATCACCCCTAGATGAGCAGTAGTGTGGCCATCTGCAGAGGGAGGACCTAGTTGCCCCAGCTTTCTACTCATCTGTGTTTATAGAATATGTTTCTCCACAATCTCAAGGAGCTGCAGTTACAGTCTCTCTGAACACAGCAGACTCCCTGTGGCAAATCCCTGGAAGACCACACAGCTTGGGAGTCTGCTGTGTGTTTAGAGGGACTATAGGTACCCCTTGAGGTGTCCCTCTCTCAGGCCTATCAAGGACTCCCAGAGCAAGGAGCAAAGCAGTGATCCAGTGGTTTGTGCAGATCCTGGCTCTTCTCTCAGTTATGGGAACCACTTGCATACTTCCCTGTTCATTCATCTAGGGTTACAGATGGCAGGCAGCACCTAACATCTCATCTGGTGAAGAATCATAAGTCAACTCATAAATTTTCCCAAGAAGGTCTTGTAAAAGTCATTGCACAAATTATTCATAAAAACCAATGAGAAAAAAACACACGAAAATCTCATGAGGAGAGTGAGAGGGTGTCAAGATATGGCCAACAACCTCTGTCTAAGAGGATCTAGTTCATGGACACACACACATAGGGAGCATGTCCATCCAGTTGCTGATATCAATTACTGATTTGGTCTGTTGGGGCTGCTATAAAATATATTATAGACTGGGTGACTTAAACAAAGGACATTTATTTTCTTGTAGCTCTGGAGGCTGGGAAGTCCAAGATCAAGGTGCCGGAATATTAAGTTCTTGCTTTTCCAAGCTTATAGATACCTGCTTTCTCATTGTGTCTTTACATGGTCTTTCCTCAAGGTGTGTACATGGAGAGGGAAAGGCGAAGGAAAAAAAAAAGAGAGAAAAAGAAGGGGAGAGGCGAGGAAAGGAGAGAGGGCAATTCTGGTGTGTCTTTCCTTTTTTTAAAAATAAGGGCATTAATCCCATAATGGAGCTCCATCATTCTTATTTCATTTAAACCTAATTACCTCCCAAGGTCCCACCTCCAAATACCATCATGTTGGGGATTAGGACTTCAACATATGAATTTTGAAGGGATACAGATATTCAATTCATAACAACCACCAAGTAAGAGACTTCAGAAAGCCCAATTTCTAATCCATATTTTCTTCCTTAATTCATATGTTCTTGACTAATATTAATGTTTTTTAAGTACACTAAGACTACTCTAATAGAAAAATGGAAATTTAAAAATTATGCATCTTCATAAAACTAGTAGAGCTGAAGAAATGCAGTTCATTGGTCTCCAGTCTCTCCACTTCACTGTTCTTGATGGGCTGTGGTCCAATGGTCAGGTCAAAGATGAGTTGCACTGAATATGTATTCAAAGTAAGAAGAATAGTTGAGATCAGGGACTCTAGAGTTATGATCTGGCCTCCAATGTGATTCTGTGGCTTTCTACTTATGATCTTCCCAAACTCTGATTACCCCATCTATAAAATGGAGGGAATTATATCTTCTATCATTATATACCACTAGAGGCCCAGTGCACGAAATTTGTGTACTGGTAGGGTCCCTAGCAGCTGCTGGGGCCTCCCTCCCTTTCCCCGGCCAGCCCTGCCCCCTGGTCAAACTCCAGGACAATTTCCAGTCAAGGGGACAATTTGCATAGTACACTTTTATTATATAAGATTATATAGCCATGTGAAGGGTAAATTAAATAGACATGACACATTCTGTCACAGTTAGACACTGAATATACAGTGGCTATTATTATTGCTGTGGTTGATATGATTGGTCATGATACTTAGGTCTTTCTGGCTCATGTGTGCTCTTTCTATTCTTAGGCTGAGTCTTCTAAGAATCAGGACTTAAGTTTCTCTCAGTAGACCCCATTTCACCTTCCTTGAGATTGTGAAAGTCTGCTTTCTGTATCTCATGGAGCAGCCCATGTAGGGCCCTGCCCTTGTTGAGCATCAGAACTAGTATTATGGCCACTTGCTTCACTACTGGCTGAAAGAACTCCTCCCAATTCTGAGCTCCCATTAAGACTTGCAACACAAGTTAGGCCTTGTTTGTTAGGAGGCCAGGAATCCTCCTCCACCTCTCCAATCCTTATTACCCCACCCTGGTGAGCACTGATCTTCATCCACACCTCTTTACCCCTGCCCACTTCCCCTTACATAACTCTTCACATATCATACATTGGTCCTTCATTTTAACTTTCACTGTCTACAGTCAGCCATCTGAGAAGGCACCTTGGAAAGTACTTCATGGATGGGTCACGTGTACTTTTTCCACAGTAGAAGGAGGCATCATTTCTACCCTGCCCATGTGGTCCCAATTGGACCCAGTTACAACAAAATTTGTTGTCATCCATCCAAGGAAAACCCATATCCTCAAAGTCCTTCATCCTGATTCCTTTGTCCATTGCTCTTAAACTACATAAATGATTTTGACCTGCTGTGTAAAGGCCTTGGGCCCTGCTCCTCTCTCAATCCCACTCCCCAATCAGTTATCTCTTCCAGGAAGTTTCCTGCCTTCTCTCACAAGCCAAGCTGGCTTGGGACCCCTCCACTAAGCTTACTTCTATAATTACCCATTGTCTGCCTCTCCCAGAAAACCAACTTCAAGGAGGGCTGGGGTCATGTTATTCATCTCTGTATTCCCAGCACTTACTATAGTCTAATAAGTGCTAAGCATGCAATGAATGTGGAAAATGAAGAAAGAAAGAGAATAAGAAAAAAAGAAAGAAAGAAAGAAAGAAAGAAAGAAAGAAAGAAAGAAAGAAAGAAAAGGATGACAGAATGGAGGGAAAAGGAAATAATGATAGAAGACAGGATATAATTCTGCAGAATTCCCAATGGTCCTGAGCAGTGAAGCTAAAATACATCTTTCTCTATATTTAATCTTCCAAATTTTCTCTCCACATTATTAACATAAAAATAAGATGAGTTTATAGACTTATTAAAACTGTTGGTTAAATAATCTTGATGGTTTCTGGAGTCCCGGGCCATCAGCAAGCCCTATAAAGTACTCTCTACTAACAGCAGGACATAAAACCATCATCAAATATAAACACTGAGCGTTTTCCTGGTCACAGATACACAGTCCATTCAAAGGTCAAGGTCAGTCACTCTTCTTGTGTATGTGTGCACTCCACAGCTGGCAAATATTTCCACACCCATCCAACGAAGGGGGAGTAGGACCAAAAATCTCTTAAGGATTCACTGTTGGGTCATAATCACCTTATAGGTATCTCCACAAGTAGAGAGACACAGGGTCCCAGAAAGCTAAACAGCCAGATAATCAAGAAAAGTGTCCACGTGTGTGCGTATACACACACACTCAACAGCTGAACTTTCCTAATAGTGTTTTGCTCAGATTAATAATTAAATGGTCCTGTGTACTTTGAATAGAAGCCAAATGCTCAGCAAGGAGAGACAACAGAGAAGCATATCAATGAGGTCAGCCTGGAATGAAAATTAGCCAGTCCACCATGCAGATAATCTAGAGATTCTTACATTCATTCCCTATATCTTCTTTGCCTTTAAAAAAAATTATTGTTCCAGCCAGCGTGGCTCAGTAGTTGAGCATCTACCTATGAACCAGGAAGACATGGTCCTGGACACATGCCCAGGTTGCAGGCTGGATCCCCAGTGTGAGGTGTGCAGGAGGCAGTCAATCAATGATTCTCTCTCATCGTTGATGTGTAGCTTCCTCTCTCTCTCTCTTTCTCTCTCACTCTCTCTCTCTTCCTCTCTAAAAATCAATAAAAATATATTTACAAATAAATAAATAAATAAAAATTAAAATTAATTTATTTTTATTGAGGTAACAATGGTTAATAACATATACATTTTAGGATACAACATCATAATTTCAGATCTGTATAATCTATTGCATGTTCACCACAAAAAGTCTAGTTTTCATATAATTGACCCCCTTTACCCATTTTGCTCTCCATTACCCCCTGCCTCCTCTGCTAACCACCATTCTGTTGCCTGGATCAATGAGCTTGTCTTTGTTTTGCATTGTTAGTTCATTTGTTACTTTTTTGTTTTTTATTCCACATATAAGTGAAATCATACAGTTTTTTCCATTTCTGTCTGACTTATTTCACTTGGTGTAATACTCTCAAGATCCATCCATGTTGCCACAAATGTTTTCTGCCTTTGTTTTAACTCAAAATGTTAGATATGGATTAAATATAAGGTATGTACAAACTTTGGTCTCTTCCAACCACTTCAGTCATTGCTCTCTCTACACCCAATAGAAGCAATAGTTTGACCCTAAAGCTTGAGCCAAACTTTGTTGCTTGTGTTTGGAGGACAGCTCCTCCTGGCTATGGGAGCTAATCTACATGTGTGTTCTCCCTCCAGCAGAACACATCCTTTATAGACACCATGGCATCTCTCCTAACAAAGAAGGTACATTCCCCGTGACTTACTGTGCGGTTGGGAACTTCATCACTGAAGGTGGAAATCCTATGGAGGTACCTTCCAGGGTACTGGAAAAATGAGTGTGGCTGTAGGAAAAGATAATCTGCTCTAGACTACTTTTTTAAGACTGTCAAATATTGACCTTGTCTCTGGGGGGAAAAAAAGAAGATATTAAAGTTAGCAGAGGATCTAAGGGGAGCCAACTAGTGCTCAGACAAGGAAGACAGGAAATGGGGAAAAGGAGCATGAGAAGAAGGTCACAGAAGGAAATGGTCTTCCCCAAAGCCAAGGGGGATGGGTGTTTCCCAGGAAAGCAGAACGTCTCCTGAAGGCACAGACCAGATGTGGAAGTAGATGCCTGCCAGGCCTGCCTCCTTCCCACTGCTCTCTTTTTCTTCTTCCCTCCCTGACTGCTTTCCTTCCACCCACTTTTATTGACCACCTGTGTGTCAGGTACTGTATAGGTGGTGGGAATATGAAGATAATAACAGTCCCTAACCTCAAGTTATTAAATAGTGAAACTGGTAACCAACATGTTAGACAAACCAAACAATGCAAACATATCACGGAGACTATCTTAGTAAATGTGTCAGACCCAGCAGGCCTCCGTGGAAGCCAACAGTTCATGCTGGTGATTTCAGTAACAATGTAGTTCTCAAAACACCTACTGCTCTAGACTAAAAGTTGCATGTAGGAATTTTATTTTTGATCCTCACCTGAGGATATTTTCCCATTGATTTTTAGGTAGAGTGGGAGAGAGGGAGGGAGGGAGAGAGGAAAAGAGGGAAGGAAGGAGGAGAGAGAGAAACATTGATGTGAGAGAGACATATCAATTAGTTGCCTTTGGCACACAATGAAACTGGGACTGGGGAATGAACCTGCAACTCAGGTATTTGTCCTTGGCTAGAAATTGAACCTGTGACCCTTCCGTTTTAGGGTTGATCCTCTAACCACTGAGCAAGTAATTCTGGCCAGGGCCAATGTAAGAATTTTGATTGGATCTTCTTTGAAAAAAATATCTTAGAAGACATATGAGGGAAGTTTTTATATTGATTAGGAATTAGGTGATTTGGAGAATTATTAATTTTCTTAAGCATAATAAAGATTGTTGTGAATATGTAGGAAATTGTCCTTATTTTTAGAGATGTATGTTAAAGTATTCAGGGGTCATGTCTATATCTTACTTTGAAATGTTTTGAAAAAATATATATGGCAAAGTATAAACAAGTGTAGAATCTGGGAGAGAGATTTGAGTCCATTGTACTATTCTTTCAACCTTCCTACACATTTGAAAATTTTCATAATTAAAATTTAAAATTCCCTCTACTTGTGAGCTGTTATACTAAGAACTGTAGTAGAATAAAACCATTTGTGTGTCAATTAGCCAATAAGTAATCATAACTAATATTTATCATATGACAGAAAATTCTGAGCACTAACATGAGTTTTCTTCTTTAGTCCTAACAGCAACACTGCAGAAAGGGGAAACAGGCTTGGCAAGTGAAGTACTTATCCCACATCATACAGCTGTCAGGGCCTAATACCAACCTGGATGTGATCCCCTTCTGGACTACCTACTCCTAGCTGTGATCCTCCACCTCCAGTCTCCCAGGAAACACCTTGAAATGCAATGCCCCGTTGAAATAACAGTGTCAACCTGTGAGTACAAACAACCTTTATAAGAGCCTTTCCTGCTTTGATAGGGAGAAGAAAGGTCTCCAGGGGCTGCCAGGGGAGAAGTGGCCGCAGGTGATGAGAAAGAGGAAGTGGGGAAGGAAAACTGTTTGGGGGCAAACTGAAGCTGCAAAGCCGGTAGTTTTTCCTGAAGCAGCAGGCAAAAACGTTTTCTGTTTAGGAGAAAAAAATCACTGCAATCAACACTGCTCCACACCACTAATGAAGGCTGGAAAAACACACAGCTACAACATGTAATGGTGTTTGCTTCCCAGAGGGTTTCTTAATCAAGGTCTCATCATGTCTGAAGTTCCAATCACTGACTCCCATCCAGGTCAGCAATGTGATTGAAGAGAATGGAGTTGGACTCCGTTGAGCCATCCCTATCCTCCTACCCCTATATGACCTGGGCCAGAGAGAGCAGAGGGCAGGGTGTGCCTGGCCAATTGGCCTCTATAGGAATTTCAACCATGACTTCGACCTGACTTGCCCTCTGCTCCAATCTCCTGACTAACTGGCCAGTGCACATGGCAAAGGCACAGTTCCATGGCCAGCCTGGCAGGCTCACTTTGCAATAACCAGGGTCAAGTTCTAGTTTGCTCTTGGTGTATGAAACATGTAAGAGTTGGAGAAATCATGTAAAAAGTCAGGAGGATGTAAACATTCCAAGTACCAGTCCCCCAGGGATCGGGCATTAGAACAGAAGTCATTTGCTGCCATGCCCTTTTCCTACAATCCAGCTTTTCCTGAGAAAAGAGCTACCTCGTAAAACCTCTAATGTTCTGAGTAACTCAGGACTAACCATTGGGCAGTGGGGCTAAGGGTCCCTTTGTGCAGAATTTGGGAACTGCCCCTGGGAAAATTTTTTTTAAAGCAAACACAATTGTGCCAACTGATCTCAATAGTAGTTCTAGAAAATTCACACCATCATGACTGTATTAGACCTTCCCTTAGCCACAGGCCAGGGGCAACGAGCTCTGAAGCAGCCCTCAGAAGACACAAAGTTGAAGTCAACTCTGATGATTCCTGTGAAGAATTAACAATCTCATAATGAAAGGTGCTCCTGGGGAAAGAAATGGTGCAATGAAAAGTTTATTTGTTAAAATAAACAGATTTCACAGGGCTTTTTCCCTTAAAGGTCTCCCTAGACCTAAACAGTACTCTTGCCTAGAACCTATCTTGCACACCACACAGTTGTGAGCATTGGATGAGCTGCTCTGATTACCCTGCTTAAAAGCCCCAGTGCCCCCACTCTCAGCCCCAGCACTGCTCCCCTTCCTCTGGCTTCTCTGAGCTCTGAGACTCCTTTCTCCCAGCGATCTTCTAATGGTAAGCATGAAGCTATCCCTCTCCTGCTTGGAAGTTGTGGCTGGCTCCCGACGCCCTGCAGGATAAATATGCACACTGTTTATTTGGTGCACAAGACCTTCATGATCTTTCTCTTGCCCCCTTTCCCCAGACACATGTGCTAGCACACCTCACATGCATCCTTGGTTCAAGTCACACACTTCTCTGTAATATGTGGCATCTGACCATGCCTTTTTATTCGCTGTTCCCCCTGTCTAGAATGCTGTTCCTCTGAGTCCACAGGGTAAACTGAGGCTTCAAGACTCAGCTCAAGATTTCATCCTCCCAGAAATACTCTTCCTTCCTTCCTCCCCAACACCCCATCACCAGACACCACACACACACACACACACACACACACACACACACACACACGTGCTCTATGGCTCCCCAGCCACACAACCATCACACCTTTTTCCAAGGCTCTGCTCCATCCTCTGTTCACACATCTGCCTCCCACACAGACTGTGAGGACAGAGCCTTTGCAGTGCTCAGGTTGGCACTCCTAGTTTGTAGCACGGTACCCGGCACCTAGTGAGCAGTTCATAATGTGGAAGGATCTTAGACCCTCCCCAAATATCAATACAAGTTCACCTGAGAGGAAAGGTGTTTGCCACCCAATCCCCAAATTTTGTATCCTGTATTGTCCGTGAACTGTTACTTCTCTCTTCCTGCATTTTTTTGGGGGTATTTTTTTTTGGGGGGGGGGTAACAATATTCTAAACTACAATATGCTTTAAAGAAGCCACACCTTTTACTCCCGTTCTTCCCTCACCAGACTTTGGTTTTGGATATTGATGAGTAACTAATTTATCTATTGGTCCTTTAAGACAGCAACATCAGTTGTTTTAAAATCTCTTAGTTTTATAGAGAAAATTTAGCCTAAAGACTGACTCCATTTGTCCCCCACTCAGGAGCCCAGAGTTTCTGTAAGATGAACGCTGTATATTTGGAGTTTGTAGGGAAGCAATGGGCTAATAGGATAAAAGGTCCTGGCCCTGTGTCCTGAACACCTTCCCCACTGTCTGTCCTCCTGCTTGGCCCCTCCCTGGCCTGGGCTCCATTTCCCTGCCGAGGCCCACAGGATTCAGAGGTAATCCCACGTTTACACAAAAGTCCTTACTGATTTTCTGAGGGTAACCTCTGTGGGGTTCATTCTTCATCAACAGGACCTGCAGCTCTGATCTACTGTGCAATTGGGGGTGGGGTGGGAATTCATATAGAGTACATTGCTTTTTTCAGAGCGACCTGAGAGAAACTTTTTTTCGGTGTCACCATTCCAGAAATTCTAAAATGCAGATCTGGGAAAGGAGAAGGTTATATAGAAAAGCTGTACCTTGACTTCCACCTGTCACTTCTTTTTATCACTAGCTTCCTGAAGAGTCCAGTGTCTGGAGGTCTTGGGCCAGGATGGTGGTGTGCTGGACAGTGTCCCTAGGCTGCTGGCTAGAATGGCAGCGAAATGGCCTCGGAGTTGGAATGCGCCACTGGGAAAGCAGCTGGTGTCTCTATCCATCACTCTCCCTCCACCTCTATGACCCTATCTCTTTTTCCATTGGCTATCATGCCACAAATTACCCTTCAAAGACCTTGGAAGAGGGACACTAATTTATTAGTTGAAGGAGTCTGGTTTCAATGTCAGACTGACATTGGTGAAGACTCCCACAGCCTCCCCTGCCTGGAACCTTCAGATCCTGGGCTTGAGTGTTGGTGGGATGGGAATCCAAATCCACACACCTGCTCAATGTCAAGGGATGGCCAGGAGTTAAGGATAGGAGGGCAAGGTTGGGAGCTAATTACTGGAGAGGTGGGCACACATGGGCCTCGACCGCCTGGGAAGGTGAATGTGACATAATTATGGTTAACCAAGGTGGGCTTAACCTAGTTCAAGATCCTGGGAGCTTCTCCAAGATGGTGAGCCAGACAGTTCAGAGCATCTTGGGGTTTGAGCAGCAGGTATTGAAACTCAAGCTATGGTGTCTAGGTTCCAGTGCAGGAAATAATATGCTGGATTTTAGAGAGGTATGATGAATCCTCAGGCAGGGGATGGTCAAAAGAGAACATTACAATACAGATTGATAACAGGGAATCAGGATTCTGCAGTCAAACCATGCTTACTAGCTGCAGCATTGCCTTGGTGGGCACAGGCTGAGGGTGTCTCTTCTTCCTCCCACCTGGAGCCAGGCCTGGCAGGCCCCAGACCTGGGCAGGTGGAGCCATCTTCATGCCAGACAATCGGCAATCAGCATCTTAAAGACAAGGACCATATCCGGCTAACTCTTTACTCAGTAAGTGCCCGGCATATAATAGGTGTTCAATAAACACTCATTGAGTAAATGACCACTGTGTACGTTGTTGGAGAATAGGATGAGGACGCTAGGCACAGCCTCCTTTCACTAGAAGAGCAGAATCAGTCTTCAACCTGCAGGTACCACCACTATCAGAGATCTGTCTGGGCCCTTCATGCTCCAACCTCTGGGTTTGTTTTAATAGATACCTATAGTATTTGCCACGTGCCAGCAAATATCAACCGATTTAATTCTCAAACAACTCTATGAGGTAGATACTTAAAAAAAAATCCTCACCAGAGAATATGTTTATTGATTTTAGAGCTAGAGGAAGGGGTAAGTGGGGGGAGGGAGAAACATCCATCAGTTGTCTCCTATAAGCTCCCCCAACTAAGAATCGAACACACAACTTACACATGTGCCCTGACTGGAAATTGAACCAGCAATCTTTTTGGTGTATGGATACTCCAACCAACAGAGCCACCCCAGCCAGGACTGAGGTAAATACTTTTAAGTAGCCTATTTTATAGATGAGGAAACTGAAGCATAGACAGGTCAAGTAATTTGACCAAGGTTACTTGGTAACGAGTAAGCAGTAGAGTCTGGATGTGAAGCCAGGCATTCTGGCTCTAGAGCCCATGTTGACCTAAAGGATCCAGACCATGGCTATCTGTAAACTACGCAGTGCTGATTTCTGTGACCCTCCAGAAGGTCACAGAGATACCTGAAATCTAAGTTGTTGGTAGTAGCTACAAGATATGTAACAATTCCCACTGCCTGTGAATATCTCTCAAATGCAAGTGAGACACAGGCTGGTAAAGCATCACCTTGTAGAAAAACTCCCTGGAGCCATTTGGACTCTGCTACCCATGCTAGGGCCAGCCTCATGACGTGGGGGTGTGTGTGTGTGTGTGTGTGTGTGTGACATGTGACTGTGCAGTCACACTGGTACCTGTGCTCAGAAGGACCCTACATTTGGTTTTAATGTTCTTCTTCTGCCATCTTGAAATTCCTAATTATTTTTTTAGCAAGGGCTGTGGGATTTTTATTTTGCACTGAGCTTTGAAAATTATGTAGCTAGTCCTACCTGTGTTTGTATGATGTCCATCAGATTCATCCCATTACCTTCCTCTCACCCTCCCTCTCTTGCCCACAAAAACACTCTTGCAATCTCAGTACATTTTTGTCATTCTTAGGTATTAGGAGAATGTGCAGATCAACTCTAGTTCTTATGAAGCTCTTACACTATTTTAATGTTTCTCCTGAAGCCAATTAGGGGTTTCTTTTTCGTGAGATCTGAGGACTCTGATACCCACTCCATCCCTTTCACCCTCTCTCCACTTGTTGATCCAGGTCTGAGATAAAGGTGGGTTGTCGGCAAAAAGAAGCCTCAATGAAAAGACAGTATCGTGGTATTAAAAGATACAGTGAGCAATATTAACAATTTTAAGAGTTTATGTGAGCAAAAATTGAGTAGAAGCACTCCTCTGACAGAAGCCAGGGAAAGACACACAGAGAAAGTGCATAAGCAAAGAAAGGAAATCATTTGACTGCTATAACTGAAAGCCTAGTTGGCTCTTCATGACTGGTTGTCCTTAGTGTTTTGATTTCATAACTTTGAGGCATTTACGGGCTTAGATTTTGGTTTACTTTCATTGGCTGTCACAGATATTAGGGTCAGCTCAGCCTAAGGGCCTCCTTGTTTAATTAATTTAACAGTAGTCTAGGTTAAAAGAGATTTAGGAGACATATCAACTAAATTAACGTGTGGATCTTGTTTAGATCCCGATCCAAACAAAGCAATTGTAAAAAGATATGTTTTAGCCCAGCCCATGTGACTCAGTGGTTAAGCGCTGACCCATGAACCAGGAGGTCAAGGTTCAATTCCCAATCAGAGCATGTGCCTATGTTGCGGGCTCCATCCCCATTTAGGGGCGTGCAGGAGACAGCCGATCAATGATCTCTCTCATCATTGATGTTTCTATTTCTCTCTCCCTCTCCCTCTCCCTTCCTCTCTGAAATCATATAAAAAATATATATATTTTTAAAAAGACATGATTTAGATAATTAGGAAATATTGAATACGAACTGGGTGTTAAATGATATTGAGGAATTAGGCTTTATTTTGCTCAGTGTGAAAAAAGTATAGTGATTATGTAAGAAAATGGCCTTATTTCTTTTAGAGATGCACACTAAAGTATTTTGAAGTTTTATGACATGATATCTGAGATTTGCTTTAAAATGCTCTGGGGGGAAAAAGATAAGGTTGCAGAGGGAGAGAGATGAAATATACATGGCAAAGTACTGATGCTTGTTGAGGTTGGTGATGGCATTTCTTGTACTCCTTCCTTTGTGTATGTTTGGAAGTTTTTATAATAAATAGTTAAAGTGAAAAAGAGGAAAAGCAAGAGAAGAGAGGGAGAGAGCATCCAGACCACATGTTTCCAGAAGAGTAGAGCAGATGTTTACTGCTGTTCTTTTTCAATGGCTTAGAGGATTCTGGTCTCTGACAGAGCTGGTTTTTTATGTGTGAACAGCACTCAACTTTGCAATTTCTTTTGCATCATAGTCTTCTTGAGCCATTTCAGTGATAGTGGGAATGGCTCCACTCAACTTACCTCCTGCCTGTCCTCTCTCTGCTCAATAGCTTATGAAGATACCAGTATAATGGTAGCTGCAGAGGATCAAACTCATGGCCTTGACTTATTAACCTCCTTCTCTAATTTCATCGCATCCAAATCCTGTTCCTTCTCTGCAACTAATTCAAGTGTTATCTCCTATGTGAAGCCTTCTGTAACTGCCTGGTCTATCCTGATCTCTTCTTCCTGATAAGTAACTGTTTGGCCTTGGGTTGTTCTTGCTGGATTTTGTGCAACCCATTCTTATCTTCCCATCAGATTCCAGCTTCCCTTGTGTACTACTCTGTCAGAGTTCAGTGTACTCTGAATAGCCCTATTCCATGCTGAGCACATTGTAGGCCACTCATTCATATGTTCATTCATTTATTCCTCCAATACTGAGCACTTACTCTACACTAGGCATGGAGCTAGATGCTGGGCTCTCAGCAGTTGAATAAGATAGATCCAATCTCAATCCTGGAGCTCTCTATTGAGCTGGAGAGATGACACTAAACAAATAACTTCATAACAAAGCAACTCATAACAACGGTGTGAGTGCTGTAAAAGCCCCATGCATGGTGCTCTGAGGTCTGAAGAGTCAGGAAAGACTCCCCTAAGGAAGTGACTTTAGGAAGAGACTTGAAGGAAATGTAATAATTAGCCTGGCAAGGAGGTGGGAGGAGCATTCCAGGCAGAGCAAACAGCAAGGGAAAGGCCCCTGGGGGAAGGAGCTTGGCATACCAAAAGAAATCCAGTTCTACTGACCTGCAAGATTGAAAAGAAGCGTACTTCAACTAAGCACATTTTAAGCTGAGTTCTCCTCATGATCAGAAATGGATTTGTCCCTGTCTCCCTGCAAACAAATCACTTTGCAATATAATTTTGTCCCTCTTCCCAATAAGCAGCAGAATCTGTTTCTCTGTCTGTTGCATTTGGACTTGGCTGTATGACTTTTCTTTAGCAAATGGACAGTAGCAAATGTGACACAAGCAGAGGCTCTCACTGGCGAGAACCCTTTGTCACCATGTGAACAATTGCTGGTTCTGCCTCCTTGAGGATGAGAAGAACTACCTGTAAGGGGCTCTGGCCATACCTATTGCTCTAGCATTCTATTTGAGGCCTCAGATATATGAGTGAAGCCATCCCAGACCATCTAGCTCCAACCAAACCAGAAAAACCACTCAAACAACCTACAAAATAATGAACTTCAATCGAAGTTTGTTATGTTAAGTCACTAGGTTTTGAGGTAATTTGTTATAAAAGCTAACTGACACATCATCCTTGTGTCTTACACACTCTTACCAACTTTCTCCTGTGTTTACAGCATTTGTTAGGCACTAGGGTTACTATAATAAGTAAGAACTCAAAGGTTATAATCTAGTTGTGGAGATGTTTAACCTGTACAAAGACAAGTAACCCTAAAGTTCAAAATGCTAATGCTTGGTGAGTTCTACCAATAGTTCTATAGGAATCAGGAGGAAGAAGAGATCCCCATGGCAGAGAAAATTTCCGTAGGAGCTGGAACTTCAACTTGGTCTTGAAAGGCACCGATTTAGTCTTAGCTGACTGGAGAAGAACAGGGGTAGGATCTCTACAACAGCAGAAAAATGCAAACGACACCTTCAGCAAACTGGTGAATAGTCTGGTTTGGCCAGAGCATAGAGCCTGTAAAGGGGATCAGTGAGCAATAAGGTAGAAATGGGGGGGGGGCGCCAGGCTATTGAGCACTGGAGACCTGGGGTCAGAGTTGATAGATTTAGCAAATAGAAATACAGCATACTCAGCAATATTTGGGACATGCTTATACTAAAAATTTATTTGTTGTTTATCTGAAGTTCAAATTTAACTGGAAGTTGTTTTTTTTGTTTTTTTATCTGGCAACTGTACCTGAGGTGGCAAACTCAAATGCCTATAAAAGGCTAAGAGATAAAGTAGCTGAGTAATATGGGCAGGAAGTAAGGCAATAGAGCAAGGTGAGGACCATGGCAAAACAAGAGAATGCTTGTTCCACTGGGGGGAGCAATCCAACTTTGCTCCCACCAATTGCTGCCACATGACAATGCAGGTCTAATGTTTCTAATTCTTCTGGTTGTTTTTTGTTTGTTTGTTTTGTTTTTTCAAAATAAGTTAGAATTCTTGATGTTTATGTGAAATCTTCTAATTATTTCACATAAATGAATATTTAAATACTTAAAAAACCCATGTGGGACGAACAAAGCATGTCTTCCAGCTATATCCAGCCTGAGAACCTCTGGTTTTCAACTTCCATTTTAAGTCCTAAATTCCTGGATAAGTTGTTGTTTTTTTTATTGCAGTAATGTATGCCTGTAAGTAATTCAAACATCAAAAAATTAAGGTGAACATAAAAGTTTTCCTCTCCGTTCTTCCTTTGCATCCTATATCCTTCCCTCCCCCCGACAGAGAAGTGCCATCAATAATCTGGGCATGTGTGCTAAGGATTTTGAACTTTATTTTGTAATCTGGCTTGAGTAAAGCCAGATTCTGCAAATTCTAGATACAGATTCTAGTAGACTTTTTGCATATATGTACAAGGATATATGTGTATAAGGCAATACATACAATGATGTTTATTATTGTGAAAAATTAAAAATATCTTAATCCTCAATTTAGAAAGCTACATAAACAAACTGTGATATATTCATGTAACAAAATACTACATAGCAGTTAAATTAGATTTTTATGTATCAAATGAATAGATTCTCAAAAACATCAGGTGAGTGTAGGAAATACATAAAAGTATTTCTCTAAATCTATCTATCTATCTATCTATCTATCTATCTATCTATCTAGTCAAGTATAAAAACAAGGACCAGATGAACATTCACCTGACTCATTGTAATTAGTTTCCTATTAGCACAAACTTAGTAACTTGAAAGAACACATCTGTTCTTGGGATCAACTGGGCTATATTTCTTCTGGAGATTCTAGGAGAGAATATTTGCCTTTTCCATCTTCTAGAGCAGCGGTTCTTAACCTGTGGGTCGTGACCCCTTTGGCGGTTGAACGACCTTTTCACAGGGGTCGCCTAAGACCATCCTGCATATCAGATATTTACATTACGATTCATAACAGTAGCAACATTACAGTTACGAAGTAGCAACAAAAATAATTTTATGGTTGGATTACAACATGAGGAACTGTCTTTAAAGGGCCAGAAGGTTGAGAACCGCTGTTCTAGAGGCTGCCCACATTCCTTGGCTCTTGGCTGCATCACACCAACCTGTTTCCATCATCTCATCTTCTCTGACTCTGGCCCTCCTTCTAACAATGACACTTGTAATTACATTGGACTCAGCTGGATAATCCAGAATTACCTTTCCATTTCAAAACCCTTTATCACAGTTGCAAATTCCCCTTTGCCATGCAAAGTAACATATCCACAGATTCCAGGGAGTAGGATTTTGACATCTTTGGGGAGCCATTACTCAGTCATGATAATGTTTATGTGAGGAGAGGAGGGAAATGGGATTGGGGAGATGAGATAAGAGAGCTTCAACTTTATCTCTGAGGTTTTATTTCTTTGCTTTGAAAAAGTTATCAAAAACAAATATGACAAATTGTAGTTTTCTGATTATAAATGGCAGGTATTAGTCATATTATTTCATACTAGGGGCCCGGTGCACAAAAATCTGTGCTCTCGGGGTGGAGGGAGTCCCTCAGGCCGGCCTGTGCCCTCTCACAGTCTGGGATCCCTCAGTGGATATCCTATGATGGCCCCAGTCTGCCAGGCGCCTTCTGTGTGTGTGTGTGTGTGTGTGTGTGTGTGGCCACTGGGGACCTGCCCCCAGCCGCATCTGAGGCTCAGAGCAGTCCTCCTGTGTGTGTCTACCTGCTGGGGGCCTGCCCCCAGGCACACCGTGGAGGCTTGGAGCAGGCACCCCCTCTATGATGATCTCTC
>PVJC01014995.1:0-35735 GCA_004026665.1 Murina feae
GCGCGCGCCTCCGTACCTCTGTACTTTGCTTCTGCCGCTCCTCTGAGTCTCAGACTCTTCTCTAGTTGTAGGATTTTCACTCAGCCAGCCTTCCTGTGGGTGCGAGTGGTGTCCGTGTGTTCTTTTCGAGGTTTTTCTGAAATAGTTGTTCACAGCTGCATTTACTGTGTCCACCCTATGCCGCCATCTTGTTTCTCTCACTTTTATTAGTTTAGATGGTGAGTTATAGAGTAACTCCAGGGGAATGAATAGGAGATAGGATGGAGCACAGGATTGCTGGAGGAGAGGAGGACAAGGAACTGATTGGTCAAGATGTTGGGAGGATCATTTATGTAGATATTAAAATCCAAAAACAGTGACAAAAGAGGTGTTGGAGAGAGTAACAGCCATTGGGGAACAAGAGAGCTTGTTCTGGGATTTATGAACAGTTACAACAAGGAAAGGATGATAGCTGACAAGTCTGGAAACATGAGAGTCAAAGCTGGAAATTTTAGGGAGGGGAGAAAGAATAACTTAGAAATGATAACGAGGAATAAGGAAGTCTGTCTCACCACCAGGGCCTAGTCATATGGGATATAGCAGAGAGAAAAAAAAGCCATCATTTGAAAGAATGGAGCTAGAGCAGAACTAGAGAAGAGCGAGGTTTCCATTTGAGAGAGAAAGGTGAAGAGAGTGTGTAGCAGTACTATTGAAGAAATAGTATATTTTGCTAATAACATACTGTGAGTTTCAGAGGGCACAGTTAAAGGATTTTGGAAATCTAGAAAGGAAGGGGAAATGGGCCAATTTAGGGATATATAGACTATATAGGGATATACAGAGTATATAAGAACAAGAGTCCAGGTGATGTGGAATAACCTGGGAGTTTTGGGGCCCTCCTGGTGACTGATATAAAAAGAAAGTAGGGCATAATGGGATTGGTTTTGATGGTTTTCTAGGCAGATTATTGTAAATATTGAGAGTGAGGATTTGGGAAAGACAGATTTAACCAAGATTTGCGAGAGATTTTGGACCTGTATTAAATTTCTGTTGCTGCCATACCAGTTGTCACAAACAGTACAGATTTATTAGCTTACTGTCCTACAGTTCAAGTTATGCATGAGTCTCACTGGGGTAATATCAAGATGTCAGCAGGGCTGCATTTCTTATTAGAGGCTTCAGGGGAGAATCTATTTCCTTGTGTTTTCAATCTTTGAGGGGCTTTCCAGGTTCCTTTGCTTGTGGTCACCATCTTTCTCAAAATCAGCAACATTGCATCTTTCCGACCCTTCGTCTGTCTTATATATCTCTCAGGAAAGGCCTTCTCCTTTTAAAGACTCATGTAATAACATTGGACCACCCAGACCAGCGGTCGCCAACCTTTCAGACCTCACGAACCACCAGTGATCTGCGGACCATTGGTTGGCGACCACTGACCCAGACAATCCAGGATAATCTCCTCAAGATCTTTAACCTTAATTACATCTGCAAATCCTGTTTTGCCATATAAAGTAACATATTCTCAGATTTCAGGGGTTTGGACTTGGTCCTTATAGTGGGGCTATTATTCTGCCTATCACAGGTTCTGTCCTTTATACCTGCTGATAATAGCATTGAGGCCTGGTTCAGGATGTAGTTTTGTGGTGTTGTAGATTCAGGGTAATGGTATCTAGTTAATTGTGAAGTTCATTCTGACTCTCAGGCTTCGGCTCTCCCTGAACCTACTGTAGGGCTCATTTGAGGCTGGGGACAGGCTCACGCCTCAGTCTCATCTCTGAAAAAGGAATGAGATGTTCATGTGTTTTGGTGGACCAGATCAGTCCGTTACATGAATAGGGAGCTCAGGCATTATTTGAAGAAATACATTAGTTGAGTGATTGTAATAGTCTTATATGCCACTAAGAGAACTGTATTAATTTTTCAGTTTTTGTTTATTAAATGAGGCTTCAAAATTTTACCTTGCATCTAGACATTTGACAGGTTACAGTTCTGGTATCATTTGATGTGTTTGTCTTGGGCCAGAGCCTTCTTCATGAGTCTTTGTTCCATGAGACTTTTGTATGGGTTGTGTTTCTTGTTCTGTCAATTTTTAATTTAAGTTGGTCTTAAAAATTACTATGGAGTCAAGAATGATTTTCATCATGCTAATATTTTATATCCATTGTAAAATAGGCTAAACTAATGTTCCCACTTAGTATTGAATTGAGAATTACTGTTTAATTTCGTGTTTACTCATATATTAAACAATTTTAAAAGTATTTAGATCTTCACAAGTTAAAAGTATTCTCAGAAATAATTACATTTTTAGCTATACTACAAACACTTAATAATCTGCAGAAGCAAATTAGAATTTTTTATAAATGGTGGTGAATATAGTTAAGGATAGTTGATTAGGTTTTGTATTATATTAGTCAATTAAATTTAGCACTGCTTTTAATTAATGCTAATAGATCTATCAGTTCCAGAAATATCTGTGATACCAGATTTAACCTAAATTAAAAAGTAGGTCAGTGGGTCAACAGGTTATTAGGTTAGAAAAAGATTAGTTGTGGTTTCCGTTTTAAAAAAACTCAGGTTCCTGAGTTAACCATTTTAATAATTTAAAAATTATTAATAAATGAAATTTAAAGTTTCTTTAAGTTATGTGAATGCTATATAGTATAAGAAAAAATCTCTTACTCATGTTTTATAATGATAATATGTTACTTTGTTATTCAGATTTTGTTCTCTGGAATGGATAAGCATGTACTTTATGTTCTTATGTATAACCAGTGCTTTTTTTTTTTTATAAATATATTTTTATTGATTTCAGAGAGGAAGGGAGCAGAGATAGGAACAACAATGATGAGAGAGAATCATTGATTGGCTGCCTCCTGCCAGCCCCCTACTGGGATTTGAGGCTGAAACCCAAGCATGTGCCCTTGACCGGAATAGAACTTGGGATCTTTCGGTCTACAGGCCAAAGCTCTATCCACTGAGCGAACCAGTGTTCTTTTATTAAACAATTAAAAGAAAAGGAAGAAAAAAGGCAGCATTTAGGTTTTTCTGATTATAAAAATAATGCATGTTTATGGAAGGAACTTTAGAAAGTACTAAAGGAAAAATTTTTTTTAAATTCATAAGCTAAAATACTTACTTAGGAATAACCACAGTTACTAGTTTTGGCATTAATGTTTAGACTTATGTTTGATATATTTTGATGCTACTGTTACTGCTATTGGACACTTAAATTTTTTCTAGGTTTGCTATTTTAGATAAAAAATGCAATGACTATAAAACTTAGGATACATTTCTGATTATTTTATTTCTCAAAGTGAAATTACTGGGTCAGAAGACATACCTACTTTCAAGGTTTTACATATCTCACCAAACTTTTGTTGGTGAAAGAACATTGCTAATTGAAATTGACAGGCTTCTGAAGTTCTTTTCACACCAAAAATTTTAATATTTTAATTTAGTAAAATTTGCCCTAATTTTCCTTCTCAAAGTTGAAAGTAAAAACTAAAGTAGACTCATACACACAAACACACACACAAAGTAGGGAGATGAGGGAAGAAACAAAATGTGAAGCAGCCGTAATATGAATAGTTAGTTCCTTAAATATTCTGTAAATAGGGTCATCATTGGGTCATGACCTTTTCTCTTTTATCTGATGCAGAGATGTCAATGAAATTAATTCATATACGCTTACTAGAATTCTTAAAGCCATCATTTGATTAAAATTTTATTTTTATCAGACTTCCTGAGTGCTTTCTTCATTATAAGAAACTAGAGGCCTAGTGCACAAAAATTTGTGCACTCAGGGGGTGTCGCTCAGCCTGGCCTGTGCCCTCTTACAGTCTGGGAACCCTCGGGGGATGTCCACCTGCTGGCTTAGGCCCGCTCCCTGGGTGATCAGGCCTAAGCTGGCAGTCAGACATCTATCTGGCAGCCTAGGAGCCCTTGGGGGATGTCCACTTGTCAGCAGGGAGCAGGCCTAAGCTGCAGTCAGACATCCTTAGTGCTGCTGAGGAGGCGGGAGAGACTCCCACCACCACTGCTGTACTGGTAGCCTGGCTTGTGGCTGAGTAGAGCTCCCCCTGTGGGAGTGCACTGACCACCAGGGGAAGCTCCTGCATTGAGTGTGTATCAGTGTGTGTCATAGTGACCACAGTCATTACCAGTGGTTCTGCTGTTAGGGTCAATTTGCATATTACCCATTTATTATATAGGATGGTATGTTTGAAACTGTTGAGGAATAATTCATAGGAAACCTAGCAAATATAAATACTAAATACCATGACAGTCCCTGTGCAGTTATATCATGTCATTCATTAGTCTTTTATCATGGTCTGTTATGAGAAAGACACTAGAAATTCTTTGTTGTTAACTAATTCCTTCAAATTATTAAGTGCCTATAAATCAACAACTCTTCTTAAATCAATACGAGAGGGGAGAGGAACCAAGATGGCAGCATGAGGTTTATCCCTAAAGGCGCAGCCTCCCACAGCTACATTATGGCAATACAGCTGTAAAGATAAACGACCATCCTCTAGAACCAAGGAAGGGGAAGCTTTACAACTAGAAGGCAAGAGAAGGAGTGCATTGAGACTGAGTAGAAGTTCCTGGCGCCAAAACTGAGAGGTATGGACATGCACACACACAATGGAGGCAGCACAGGCGAAAGGGGGCAGCAGCAGCACCTGGGTCTGCAGCTTGGAAGGAGATTATAAACTCCGGGGTCACACTGAGTGCGATGCGGGCTGTTGGGCAACAAGGCATAGGACGAGTGGCGTTCTAGCAGAGCTGTTTGCAGCGATCAGATGCGGAGACTTGGGGACTCGGGTGCGCGGACGCCAAGGCATGGAGACGCCAGGTCTGGAGAAGCTGCGGAGTCGGCAGAGGGGCAGCCATAGCGGGTTGCTTCGCCCCGATGATTCTGAGACCCCGCCCCACCCAACTTACAACCCCGCCAAAGCTGTACGCCTGCCTGACTGTAGCATAACCTAAGGGACTGCAGCTGGGGCAGAACTCCAAAAGTTCCAAACCCCAAGAAAGGCCATTTCCTCCCAGTGATACCTCCCAGTGATAACTACAACAAGACTGTGCACCCAGCCTTCAAAGGTGTACAACAAGAGTGTCCACCCCAGGTGACTGGGGAGGCTGAGTCACTGGCTAGCACAGAAAGCCACTCTATCAACACAGGGAAGCAGCCAAAATGCAGAGACAAAGAAACAGGTCACAAATGACAGAAATGGAGGAAAGCAAACTACTAGTCATAGAGTTCAGAACTACGGTTTTAAGGTTTTTCAAGAATTTTCTAGAATCTGCCAATAAACTTAGTAATATTACACAGAGATCCAACAGCAGACTAGAGGTTTGCAATAATCAAGTCAAAGATTTAAAATGTGACAAAGCAAAAAGCACCCAACTGGAAGAGAAAAAAAAAAAAGAATCCAGAAGTGTTAAAATGCCAAGGGCAAAAGACAGAATATTAAAAGCAGCAAGAGAAAAACAGTTACCTAAAAGGGAGTACCCATACGACTGTGAGCTGATTTCTCAACAGAAACCATGCAGGCCAGAAGGCAGTGGCAAGAAATATTCAAAGTGATGAATAGCAAGAACCTACAACCAAGATTACCCAGCAAGGCTATCATGTAAAATTGATGGTCAGATAAAGAGCTTCACAGACAAGAAAAAGCTAAAGGAGTACATCACTACCAAACCAAGATTATTTGAAATGCTGAAGGGCATTATTTAAGAAGAGGAAAAAGAAGAAGAAAAAGGTAAAAATAAAAAGAATGAACAACAAAGTGACAACAAATACATATCTATCAACAAGTGAATATAACAAGTCAGTAGAAATATCTGATGAACAGAATAAACTGATGAATAGAATATAAGTAAGGGCATAGAAAGGGAATGGACTGACAGTTCTCAGGGGGAAGGGGACATGAGGGGTATGGGAAGAGACTGGACAGAAATCTTCTGTGGATGAAGACAGTGGTTGTGGGGGAACCAGGTGGAAGGGAGCTATGGGGTTTAAAAAAAAGGAACATTTGTAATAATCTGAATAATAAAGATTTAATAAAAAAAATCAATATGAGAGAGAAAGACAAAGGGCAAACCACTGCCACCAAAAGTGGAGAGTCAGACAGACAAATATAAGGAGCCATAGCTTCTCAGAACAGATTCACTGATTAAAATCACCTTAAGGAACTGTGCTGGGTAGGAAACCTGAACTGTAATTAACAAATTGCTGGAAGCTTACTATGGACAACTTTAACAGTTAAAGACTCCAGGGGAACCTGCAAATATTGTGAGATTTACTTCCTGGAACTTGACCAGATTCTCACATTAAATATTAGAGAACAATCCACTCTTGCTTCCAGCAGAGGGAGGAAAGAAGGAACACTTGAAATAGATCAGAAGACTCTATTCTTTTTAACAAGGCCTGCACTCAGAGGGAATTAAACCAGAGTCTGAACTCTTGGGTATGAGAGCCTAAATGACCTGGAGGAAAGGAAATTCCCAGCTCTGTTAGTCTGTATGTGGGAAAAGGGAAATACCCAATTCTAGCCCAGTCTCACTATTCTATCACTTCTAAGGAGAGAGAAAGAAAACTGAAAAGCTCTTACGAAATTCACAGTCCAGAGGCACAGTTTACTAAAAGATTGGACCTAACGATAGGACTGTACAATGCTTCTCCTCCCCCTGCATCTCACCACTATATTACTAAAGACCTATTTACAGCAATTCCTTTTATCAAGTACATCATGTCTAAGCCATACCAAAAGGCAAAGAACACAACTTGAAGAGATAGAGCAAGCACCGGAATCAGACATGGCAAGGATGTTGGACTTATCAGAGCAGGAATTTAAAACACTATGATTAATATGCTGAGAGCTCTAATGGATAAATTAGACAGCATGCAAGACAGATGGCCAATGTAAGTAGAGAGGTGGAAATCCTAAGAAAGAACCAAAAAATTCAATCCTATATAATCCTATATATAAAGAGCTAATATGCAAATGGCCATCACACCCTCACGCTATAATGGCTCAGACACTCAATACTGGGGAGAGAGGAATGGGAACCAGCCAGGCTGGGCCTGAGGGAAAGCCACCCTCCCTGTGGTCCTGGGTGCCTGTGCCTCTGGCCCAGGCGAAGCTGCTTGTCCACGGTACCCTGTGGCTGCAGCCGGCCTGAGCTAAGCAGGCCTGGGTCCCTGCGGCCAGCCAGAGGGAGGGAAGCCTGGGTCCTGGGTGTCTGTGACTGTCCAGAGGAGGGAATCCTGGGTATGGGGCAAGGCAGAGGCAATTAGGGGCAATCAGGCCAGCAGGGGAGCAGTTAGGGGCAATCAGGCAGTCAGAGGTGGTTAGGGGTGATCAGGCAGATAGGCAGAGGGGTTAGGAGCCAGTGGTCCCGGATTGCGAGAGGCAGTCGGACATCCCCTGAGGGGTCCTGGATTGGAGAAGATGCAGGTTGGGCTGAGGGACCCCCGCCCCTCATGCATGAATTTCATGCACTGGGCCTCTAGTATTAGAGATAAAAACTTAACAGAAAGGAAGAATTATTTTGATGGGCTTACTGGTAAACTGGACACAGCTGAGGAAAGAATCTCTGAGCTAGAGGATATCTCAGTGGAATCCTCAAAAACTGAAAAGCAAAGAGAACAAAGACTGAAAAATACAGAATATCCAAGGATGGAACAGCTACAAAAGGTGTAACATACATGTAATGGGATTATCAGATGGAGAAGAGAAAGGAGCAGAAGAAATATTTGAAAAAGTAATGGTTGAGAATTTCTCCAAATTTATGCAGACACTAAACCACTGATCCAGAAAGCTTAGAGTTCACCAAGAAGTTAAAGGCCTCTCCTCCCTGCCCCAAATGACACTTAGGCATGTCATTTTCAAATTATAGAAAATCAAAGATGAAAAAAATCCTGAAAGAAGTCAGAGGAAAAAATATCTATTTTATTTCTAATAAATAACCTCTCCCTATTCCTCCCCTCAAGGTCCTGGCAGTCATCATTCCACTTTCTGATTCTATGAATTCAACTACTTTAGATATCTTATGTAAATGGAATTATGTATTATTTGTCCTTCTGTAGGTTATTTATTTCACTTAGCAAGTGTTCTCAAGGTTCATCCATGTTGTTTCATGTGACAGGATCTCCTTTTTAAAGGCTGCATATATTCCATTGTATGTATATACCATTTAATCCATGGATGGACTTTTAGGTTATTTCTACCTCTTTGGCTATTGTGAATATGCTACACTGAACATGGGAGTACAGTGATCTATTTAGGTTCTATTCTCAGTTCTTTTGGATAAATACCCAGAAGTGGAATTTCTGGATCATCTGGTATTTCTATATTTAATTTTTTGAGAAACCTTTATGTTATTTTTTATAGTGGCCATATCATTTTACAGTTCCACCAACAATGGACAAGATTCTAATTTCTTCATATCATTGCTAATACTTGTTAATCTTTGATTTTTCTTTGTTTTTATAGCGGCCATACTAATAGATATGTGATATTTTGTTGTACTTTTGATTTACATTTTTCTGGTGATTAATGATGTTGAGCATCTTTTGCATAGCTGTGGGCCATTTGTATGTCTTCCTAGAAGAAATGGCTATTTAAGTCTTTTGCCCATTTTTTAAATTGGGTTAATTGATTTTTCTGCTGAGTTGTAGGAGTTTCCAATATATTTTGACTGTTAATTCCTTATCAGATAAATGATTTGCAGATATTTTCTGCCATTCATTAAATTGCCTTTTCATTTTGTTGATTTCCTTTACTGTGCAAAAGTTTTTCAGTATGCTATAGTCCTATTTGTCAGTTTTTGCTTGTATTTCCTTTTTATGTCTTATTAAAGAAATGGTTGTCAAATTCAGTGACCTGAAACTTTCTCTGGTGTTTTCTAAGAATTTTATAGTTTTTAGGTCTTATATATAAGTCTCTAATCCATTTTGATTTGATTTTGTGTATGTGAGTGTAGTGTAAGATAAGGGTACAGTTTTATTTATTTGCATGAATATTCTGTTTTCCCAGCACCATTTATTTCTCTTATGTAGTCTGGGCATCTTTGTTGAAGATTATTTGACTACTAGAGGCCTGTGAATGAATTCGTGCATGGGTGGGATCTGGCCAGCCTGCCCTGATGGGGGCTGATTGGTTCCGGGCTTGCAGTGGGGGTGGGAATGCAAGTGGTTGGCTGGCCAGCCTCACCCCCAATTGGGATGGGGGGGTCAATCTGGGGTGGGGCCAGCGGGGGAGAGGGACCATGGGCAGTTGGGGCTGATTGGGGCTCTGATCTGGTTGGTTGGCTTCCATAGTGTGTATCATAGTGACTGGTCATTCTGGTGTTCTGGTTGCTTGGCTTTTTATATATATAGAGAAATATATGCATGGGTTTATTTCTGGGCTCTCTATTCTGTTCTATTGGTCTGTATCCTTGCCTTTATGCCAGTACCATACTGTTTTGATTACTGTGGCTTTGTCATTTATCTAAGTCAGAAAGTGTGAGGCCTCTAGGTCTTTCTCAAGACTATTTTGACTATTTGAGACTGAGATTTTCTAATTTGGATGCCTTTTATTTTTTGCCTAATTGCTGTAGCTAGGACTTTCAGTACTGTGTTGAATAGAAGTGTTAAGAGTAGACATCCTTGCCTTGTTCCTAATTTTAAAGGAACAGCTTTCAATTTTTCATTTTTGAGCATGATCTTAGCTGTGGACTTTTCATATATGGACTTTGTTATGTTGAAAACTTCTATCTATTCCTAGTTTGAATAGTGTTTTTATCATGAAAGGTTGTTCAGTTCTGTCACATGCTTTTTCTGCATTGAGATAAAATTGATTAATTTTTAAATTAATTGATTCTTCAAATTTATCTTTATTGTTGCAGTATTACAAATATTTGTATATTGAGCCATCCTTGCATCCCAAGGATAAATCTCACTTGATCGTGGTGTATGATCCTTGTAATATATTGTTGAGTTTGGTTTAATATTTTGTT
The DNA here is from genome assembly GCA_004026665.1 of Murina feae. Taxonomy (NCBI): domain Eukaryota; kingdom Metazoa; phylum Chordata; class Mammalia; order Chiroptera; family Vespertilionidae; genus Murina; species Murina feae. The sequence goes on from PVJC01014995.1 coordinate 9,988, forward strand.
GAGGATTTTTGCATCTGTATTCATCAGAGATGTTGGCCTATAGTTTTCTTTACTTGTGGAGTCTGTCTAGCTTTGGTATCAGGTAATATTGGCTTCATAAAACAAGTTTGGATGTATTCCATCCTCAATTTTTGGAATAGTTTGAGAAGGATTGGTGATAATTAAATTCTTTTTAAGATGTTTGGTAGAATTCACCAGTGACCTGTTTGGTTCTGGGCTTTACTTTGTTAGGAGGTTCTATTACTGATTCAATATTCTTATTAGTTAAAAGTGTGTTCAGATTTCCTGTTTCTTCATGATTCAGTCTTGGTACTTGTATTTTTTAGGATTTATTTTCTCTTGGTTATTGAATTTGTTGGCATCTAAATTGTTCATAATAGTCTCGTATGATATTTTTGTATTTCTGTGCTATCAGTTAATAATGTTTCCTCTTTTTGTTGTTTTTTTTTTTCTAAAAACTACCTTTTTTTCCTGCTTTTCTAGTCTTTATTTTGTTTCTGCTTTAATATTTTTTATTTTCTTCTGCTGACTTTGGGTTTAGTTTGTTCTTTTTTAGTTTTTCGAGGTATAAAGTCAGGGCTTTACTTGAAGTCTTTTTTTTAAAATGTATTTACCACCACTATAAACTTCCCTCTTAGTACTGCCTTTGCTTCATACCATAAGTCTTGATATATTATGTTTCTGTCTCAAGATATTTTCTAATTTCCATTTTGATTTGTTCTTTGACCCATTTCTTATTCAAAGGGTGTTTTTCAATTTCCACACTTAAGTGAATTTTCCAGTTTTCCTTATGTTACTGATTCCTAGTTTTGTTCTGCTGTTGTCAGAAAAATATATTCAATATGATTTCAAGCTTTTTAAATTTGTCATGACTTGTTTTGTGACCTAATATGTGATCTCTCCTGGAGAATGTTTTATGTGTATTGGAGAAGAATATATTCTGCTATGGGGTGGGATATTCTGTATATGTCTGTTAAGTTCATGTTGTCTGTAGTATTCAAGCCATCTTTCTGCTTATTGATCTTCTGTCTGGATGTTCTATCCATTATTGAAACAGGGGTATTAAAATCTATTATCGTGTTACTCTGTTTCTTTATTCAGTTTGTCAGTGTTTGTATAAAATATTTAGGTGCTCTGATGTGAGGTTTATATATATGTACTAGAGGCCCAATGCATGAAATTCATGCAAGAATAGGCCTTCCTTCCCACAGCTGCCAGCACCAGCTTCCCTCTAGGCAACTGCGATCTGGGCTTCCCTCGTAGCCCCGGCTTTGTCTAGAAGGTCGTCTGGAGAGATGTACAGAAGGGCGTCCAGTCTAATTAGCATATTATGCTTTTATTATTATAGATAATTATACATTCCAGACAGATTCCATCAGCCCTTCACCCAGATTGGCCAGGTGCCCCAGTAGGGACCCGAACCGTGAAGGGACTGTGGGCAGCCTGAAAAGGGCCCTCAACCCCTCACCCAGGCTGGCCAGGTACTCCAGTAGGGACCTGAGCCCTGAAGGGACTGTGGGCAGCCTGAAAACGGCCCTCAGCCCCTCACCCAGGCTGGCCACACCCCAATGGGGTGAGGGTCCACACTGGGGGGCTTTGCCAGCCTGCAAACAGCCATCAGCCCCTCACCAGGGCTGGCCAGGCACGCCAGCAGGTGGACATCTCCCGAGGGGTCCCAGACTGCGAGAGGGCACAGGTCAGGCTGAGGGACCCCCCCCCCACCCCAAGTGCACAAATTGTTGTGTACTGGGCCCCTAGTTTTTTAAATAGTTCCTCATTGTTGAAAGTATTACATATGTCCTCTTTTCCCCCTAGCCCGCCCCAGGCCTCAGCACCATATTGTCTGTGTCCATGGGTTATGCCTATATACAGACAAGATCTTTGGTTGATTACCTCCCACCTACCTTCCCTCCTCCCAGTTTTTGTCTTAAACTCTATTTTGTCTTACAGAAGTACTAGGGGCCTGGTGCACAAAAATTTGTGCACTGGGGCGGGGGGGGTTTCCCTCAGCCAGACCTGTGCCCTCTCGCAGTTCGGGACCCGGGGATGTCCATCTGCTGGCATGCCTGGCCAGCCTGGGTGAGGAGCTGATGGCTGTTTGCAGGCTGGCCAAGCCCCCCAGTGGGAACCCTCACCCCATAGGGGTGTTGCCAGCCTGGGTGAGGGGCTGAGGGCTGTTTTCAGGCTGCCCACAGCTCCCATTGACCCAGTGTCCCAGTAAGGCTGGCTGGAATCAAGTTTCTGGGGTTTATTTATCTTCTATAATTGAAACTGTTGCCTTGAGGTGAGGCCTAGGCAGGCAATGAAGCCTCCTGTTTGCTTCAGCTCCGTGGCTTCTATAATTGAAGCTATGTTGCCTTGAGCAGAGGCCCAGCCGGCCTAGGCAGGCAGTTTCAACTCCATCGCTGGCGCAATGGAAGCCTCCTGTTTGCTCTAGCTCTGTGGCTGCCGGCCACCATCTTGGCTGAGTTAATTTGCATACAGTTGCTCTGATTGGCTGGTGGGCGTGGCTTAGGTGTCTCGGAATGATGTTAATTTGCATATTACTCTTTTATTAGATTAGATTAGATGGCCATTTCTGCTCTTTTAGTTACCACTTATTTGGACTATCTTTTTTCAGTCTTTCCCTTTCAGCCTCCATGGGTCCTGAAATCTAAAGTGCTCTTGTAGATAGTTTTATAGAAATGGATCTTGTTGTTTCTCTCTCTCTCTTTCTCTTATTTTTTTTGTAATCCTCGCCTGAGAATATATTTTTCATTAATTCTAGAGAGAGAGGAAGGGAGAGGGAGAGAAAGAGAGAGAGAGACATATGTCTGTTGCCCCTATTAAGGATGGAACCTGTAACCAGGGTATGTGCTCTGACCTGGAATCAAACCCATGACCATTTGGTGCACAGGATGATGATCTGTGCACTGTACAACACTGGCCAGGGTAGTTACACCCATGTCTTTTGATTGGTAACTTCAGTTCCTTTGCATATAAAGTAATTATAGATAGAGAAGGATTCACTATTGCCATTTTGTTCATTATTTTTGTGTCTTGTAGCTTTTTGTCATTTTTCTCTCTGATTTTTTCTTTTATGTGGCATTGACTTTGTGTGTGTGTGGTGGCCTGCTTTGATTTCTTTCTCATTTCCTTTTGTGTATTCTCTGTGCTTACCATGGGTTTTACATAAAACATCTTATAGTTTCAGCAATCTCTTTTAAGCTGATAACTTCAATAATTCTACTCTTTTTCTTTTTTCCACCCCCCATATATTGTCATCAATGTCACAAATTATATAGTGTACCCATAACATATTTTTATAGTTACTTTTATACTTTGTCATTTGACTTCATTAAAATTTAAACTGATTGTTTTAACTTATTTTTATTTTTACGTTTTTAATTTTTAGAAAAAGTTTATAGAGTTTAGCATTTATTATTTACATTTTGTGACAAAGTTCTAAATTTTGTTATATTTCAAAATTTTAAAAGTTGAATAAATCTAACAAGTACTTTTTTTCTTATTTAAACAGAATTTTGAGACTGATGGTCAGCCATATTGAAGAATACATTGAACCTATAGTTTTCTGAAGAATCAGTTCAAAGGATCCCCAAAATACAAAAGGTAATGGTAGGGTTGTATCTTAGAATACACTTTGGCATGACATTTTTCCAGAAATGTATATTTCAAAATCCATAGGCTATACTGACACAATTTGAAGAAATTTTTACTTAAAATTTTTTCCTGTTGTATTAGTTTATCCTACAACATTTATTGTGCCAGCTATGTTCAGATACTATTTGTATACTGTGATGATCAAGGCAGAAACTATTCCTGCTCTCAGAAGGCTTGTATTCTAAAGGGAGGGAGGACAAATAGTAAATAAAAAAATTTGTAGTTCTGTGCAGAGAATTAAAATGGATATAAAGACTGGTGACTGTTTTCAATAGGTAGCAAAACCCTCAATGAAGAAAAATGTTTCAGTTGTGATCTGATAGGCAAGAATACTCCAACAATGTGAAGATCTGAGAGCGATCCCCTTCCTTGGGCAGTTATTATAGGAGGAGGCAGTGAAACAAAAATGACTATGGAAATAAAAAAAAAAGATTCCGAATAGCTGCCGCGATCCTGAGAAAGGAGAACAAAATGAGAGGGATCCAAATACCAGATACCAATCTGTATTACAAAGTCACTCAAAACTGCCTGCTACTGGCACAAGAACAGACACATAAACTAATGGAATAGAATAGAGAACCCAGAGATCGACCCAAACCACTGTGCTGAATTAATATTTGACAAAGGAGGCAAGACCATACAATGGAGTCAAGACAGTCTCTCTAATAAATGGTGTTAGGAAAATTGGATGGATACATGAAAAATAATGAAACTAGACCACCAATTTACACCATACACAAAAATAAATTCAAAATGGATAAAGGACCTAAATATAAGATGGGAAACCATAAAAATACTAGAGGAATCCACAAAGAGCAAAATCTCAGACATATGCCGAAGCAATTTCTTCACTGATACAGCTCCTAGGAAAATGGAAACTAAAGAGAAAATAAACAAATGCTACTACATCAAAATAAAAAGCTAGTGCATGGCAAAAGAAACCATCAACAAAACAACAAGAAAGCCCACTGCATGGGAGAACATACTTGCCAATGTTATCTCTGAGAAGGGTTTAATTACCAACGTTTATGGGGAACTCATACAACTTAATAAAAGGAAAATAACCCAGTCAAAAAATGGGCAACAGACCTAAATAGATACTTTTCGAAAGAAGACATAAGGAAGATCAAGAGACATATGAAAACATGCTAAAAGTCACTAATCATCTGAGAGATGCAAATCAAGACGACAATGATATACCATCTCACACCTACCAGAATGGCTATCATCAATAAATCATTAAATGACAAGTGCTGGCAAGGTTGTGGAGAAAAAGGAACCCTCGTGCACTGCTGGTGGGAATGCAGACTGGTTCAGCCACTGTGAGAACAATATGAAGTTTCCTCAAAAACCTAAAAATGAAACTCCCATTTGACCCAGTGATCCCACTCCTAGGAATATATCCCAAGAAACTAGAAACATCATTCAGAAAGGATATATGCACCCCTGTGTTCATAGCAGCACAATTCACTATAGCTAAGATTTGGAAATAGCCTAAGTGCCCATCATCAGATGAGTGGATCAAAAAACGGTGGTACATCTGCACAATGGAATACTATGCTGCTGTAAAAATGAAGGAACTCCTACCACTTGCAACAGCATGGATGAACCTGGAGAACATTATGCTAAGTGAAATAAGTCAGTCAGAGAAAGATAAATATCACATGATCTCACTCATTTGTGGAATATAATGAACAACATAAATTGATGAGCAAAATCAGATCCCAGAGGTAGACACATTGATTAGATGCTCAAACCTCAGAGGGAAGGTAGTGAAGGGTGGGGGTCTGGGGGAGAGATCAACCAAAGGACTTGCATGCATGCATATAAGCATAAGCAGTGGACACAGACAGCAGGGGGATGAGGGCATGAACTAGAGCGGGGGGTGGGGGGGAATTGGGAGACAAAGACACATACATAATACCTTAATCAATAAAGAAAGGGGGAAAAAATGACCATGGACTGCCTGAGGAACAGAAGGAGCAAATGTCGCTGGAGTATAGCAAGTGGGGAAAAGAACATACGGAGTTTAGCTTAGAGAAGAAAATGGAATGGGGTAAATTTGCAGAAGAAAGTTGTATTCTGTTTTGCTATGTGATATTTTAGACACCTGTACAATTTAATAATCTAAAAAAGGTAGTTGAATATATGACTCCTAAATTGAGAATCTGGTCTAGCAATGTGGGTTTGGGAATTATTGGGGTAGAGAGATACTTAGAATCATGTGTCTGGATGAAATTATCTAGGAAGTATATATAGATTGAGAAGGAGTTAGCCCTGGGATATGTCAGTGTTATTCAGAGGAGAAGGAGCAGCTAGGTGGACAAGCTAGGAAAGTGTTCTGTCATAGAAGCCAATAAAGGAGATAGGTGGACAAGCAGGAAAGTGTTCTGTCATAGAAGCCAATAAAAGTATTTAATAAATGCAGAAGTGGTCAGCTGCATCCCGTGCTACTAAGATGTCAAATAGAGAGTAAAGGAGCCATTAGGTAATATGCACGTCACTGCTAACTCTTATATGAGTGAACAGTTTCAGAGTGTGTGAGGTTAAAAGCCTGATTAAAGTTGTTGATGAGAATCTTCCAGTTAAGATGGCAAACAATACAATTAAACTCAGTTTTCTCCCAAAAGTCATTAAAGCTGAAATAAAAGGATTTTTACAGAAGATATAACTTCACAAGAAAAAGAAGATGGGAGAGGAAGTAATTGCAACACAATTTCAGAACCTAAAAGGCAAAAGAAAATGTGGTAACTTCCTTGTAGATTCTGGAATCCCAAACCAGCTGTGAGAATGCTGAGAAACAAACATTATGGTACTACTATAGAACCTCTGAAATGTTCAGGAGTTGAAAGCACTCAACTTCTGCATATAGGAGTGAGGGTGGGATCAAAAACAGGATGATTGGCCTTTTTCTGACTGGAAATCCAGGTAACCCTTCCTGATCAGAGCAGAAGACTGCAGATTTATCCTTTAGCAAGAATAAAATAGAGAAGTATAAAGAATAGTTGAGAATAGGGGTACCATATTAAAAATAGGGGGATTAAGAACCAAGGCTACCAGATTTTTATAATTTTCAGTCAATAGTGGAAAAGATTTTTCGCTGGGAAGTATAAGCAGCCTAAGACAAAAGATCTGAAGGAACTGACATTAAGAATTCCCCCAGAGAGTCCTAGCCGGTTTGGCTCAGTGGATATAATGTCGGCCTGCGGACCAAGGGTCCCAGGTTTGATGCCAGTCAAGGGCAGGTACCTCGGTTGCAGGCTCCTCTGCAGCCCAGGCTCTGGTCAGGGCGTGTGCAGGAGGCAACCAATCAATGTGTTTCTCTCACATCAATGTTTCTTTCTGTCTTTCCCTCTCTCTTCCACTCTCCCTGAAAACCAATGGAAAAATATCCTCGGATGAGGATTAATAAAAAAAAAAAAAGATAATAAAAGTAAATAAAAAAGAATTAAAAAAAAACAAAAGGATTCCCCCAAAGAAATATCCTAGCCCTGGTTGGGTGCCTCGGTTGGTTGGAGCATCATCTTGTATACCAAAAGGTTGTAGGTTTGTTTCCTGGTCAGGGTACATACCTAGGTTGCAGATTATGTATGTGGGCTGTTTTCCAGAGATAGAATGCCAGGCACTGAGATTTCCTGTTAAATATGTTTTATTTGGAATTAAGAACATAACTGCTTTTATATTTGGTAAAATTTGAATTGTTTATAAAGTTTCTTTTTTTAAAAAAAATATATTTTTAGTGATTTCAGAGAGAGAGGGAGACAGAAAGAGATAGAAACATCAATGATGAGAGAAAATGATTGGTTGGCTGCCCCTTACACATCCCTTATAGGGGAATCAAGCCATACCCAGGTATGTGGCCTGACCGGGAATTGAACCCTGACCTCCTGGTTCATACGTTGATGCTCAACCACTGACCCACACTGGCTGGACCTATGAAGTTCATTAATTACTAATATCTTCTTATTTGATAAATATTTTTTTAAAGCTTGTTTTTAAAATGTTTCCAAAAGACATATACTGCCCTTGGGTTTCATTGTTATCAAATAGTAATGTGGTGCTTACTCAGCTGGGAATCATCACTGAATGACTTTGAGCTCAAGTAGCTTACGTTAGGGAGCCTTTGACTCCGAGCTGTAACTTAATCTCTTATAATTTAATGTGTGAGCTTTGGATTCCAATGACATTAACTGATCCTTTCAAAAACATTATTATTGCACATGATATTGGCCTATTAATGTTAATATTTAAGAAAAAAAGACTTTTAATAAAACTTAATCTATATTAGTCTATATACTTGAAATTCCTTGCTGTGTGTAAGGACATTGCATGTCTTCTAAAACTGAATTCTCCTGGGCATGTGTGACTCTGGATAGTTGTTTTTTTGTGTTTTTTTGTATTGAAAGTGTGAGTCCTAGGATAGTTCTCACACAAGAACTTGGACTATTCCCCATTTCTGCTCTGTTCCCTTATTACTACTTTGTTTTCTTAAAATTGGTTTGACACCATTTAAAGAAGTCAAGAGGAATCGTCTTAACAATTGCTCCAAAGGGCTTAGGTCTATTTCACTACCCCCGCCCCCCAAACCCCACCAACTTTTCCCTTAAATACAGCATTTCTGTCAGTTGCGTGGAAAAGATCTTCTACTACAGTGTTAGACGTACAGTCTTTATGCTGTTCAATTAGCTAGACAGCAAATAATGTTTGGAAGAATATTGTTAACAATAGTAAACTAATGTAGCATTAGTTTGTATCTTCTAAACAATTTTGTATTCATTCTTCTTATAGTCAGCATGACCCTTCCTAATATAAGCCCTAATTCTTGGAGTCCTTTTTTTATTTTCTAGTTTGTCCTATCTTATTTTTTGATAATTAAACTAACATATATCAGTGCCACATAAGGCTCAGATCTGGCCTTTTAACTTTAAACTGAAACTATTCTTTTTTAATTCACCCAAATTGGCTCTCACTTTGGTACTGTTCTTTTTGTTCTAGTGATAGAACCATTTTCTGTTATTACCATGATGATAAACATGTCTTTTGGACCAGAAGGTTGTACTTAAGTGATCTTTAAAGTCTCTGTAATTCCTGTGTTCCATCTGTTGATGTTCATCTAGACATTTAAATTGGTATTTTTTCTGGTGCTATTACTTTTTAGTTTTACCTTGGGGGATCACTCCTTTTTTTTTTCTAAAGAAGTCTTAGCCCTGCACAGTCTCATTTCTGCAGCCATAAGCACACAGGCAGTGCAGCATCATTTATCAAGGGTTATTCACTTCTTCTCATGAGTGTACATTTGAAAATGACAAAATGTTTTAGAATCCATATTCTTAGAATACCTTTAATTTTCTCTGGTTTAGTTAGAATTACTAATTTACACTATATTAATTTACACTGTTTTCTAAATTTTAAATAAAAATATAGTTAAAGTAGAATTTTTTTATGCCTCAAAACTGTTATATTTATTAGAAATTAAGGTAGTGTTTTCTCCTTAACTCATGACTATAGGACAAAGTATCTTGTATGGATTAAGCCTTCCTTACACTTTAGAAAAACTGTACAGAATGTAGAGAGACAAATTTTAGTCCTGTGATTCTGTTTTAAAGCAGTGAATTTTAATTTCCTCAGTGTGGGTATAAGACTTTATAATAAGGCTGTTTTCTACTTGCTCTCACCACTACCAGTCCTATTCTTCCTTTATGCTGTAATGATTAAAACTGTAAGTTGTAATAAGGCTAGATTTTCCTATAAATAAAATGCTAACTCTCTTAAGTGTCTCAAATATGATGCTATCTCACTTTAAGTCATTTCAGCTATTACCTCTTACTGTCCTCTAGTCTGTTATTTCTCAAACTTAAATGGTGATAGAAATCTCATGGGGACTTTGTTAAAATATCATTCTGATTGAGAAGAACTTGGGTCCAAGATTCTCTCTTGTGACATGCTCACAGGTGTGGATGATGCTGATTGTCTCTGGACCATATTTTCAGTAACAACAATGTAGACTACTTGGAAAACTTACTGTCTTCAAGAGTATTTCCTCTCACTCCCTCCTCTATACCATCATTTTTATTATAATTATTTAGGTTTATAACTCCCTATTCAATTCCAAATTTTTGCCTATAGGGACTCTGTCTTTCATCCTTGTATTCCCAAAGCTTACATTATGTGTAACCAAAAATAAGCTTGCAACAAATGTTTATTGCTGATTAGATGGTGTCTGTATAGCCTATTTGTAGTAACTAGTCTAAAATACATACTGAGTATTAAGTGTAGGTCTTAAATTTTGATTATTTTATAGTAGAGAGAAAATGAATTGTGAACCTCATTTTTTTTTCCTGTAAACCTTTTTTTAGAAGGAAAAAAGCCTGAAATGTGCCCCAGCTAAAGCTATTTGCTTTAAAATGTTCTTGCCTTTAGTACAAAAATATTTTTAAGTTTCTATAATAACATAGTGTTTCTCAATATTACTATGTTTGTAGAATAAGATTTTTAGAAAACTGATTTTTTTTTTTTTCCACCCAAGGAAGAAGTACAAATGTCTACCACAAGACGAAAACGTAATATGTTATGTTGTTTACCGTAAGCTGTAGTAAAATGAGCTCGATTATTGACAGGTATGTTGTTAGAAACTTTTATTTTGAATTATATAAAGCTATTTTAAAACTCACTATTAGAGTAATGGTCTATATCAAACCTGATAAAAAAAGTTTTTTGCTTAAACATAATTACTGTTACATTTAATTTCTGTATTTAGTCAGCATAGTGTAATAGTAACTAAGAGCCAAAGTCAGGTGTGTATGGTTTGTGTCTTTGAGTTCTAATTTTGAGTATTTGAGTATTTTGTTTAGCTGCTCTGAAAGAAATTGTGACAATTGCAATGTTTTCTTGGTATCTTCTAGAATTACCTATCTCTTTGTCTCTTGTTCTTTTTCGCCTTATTACTTGATGCTCACTCCATTCCTTTAAGCATTTTAGCATTTGTGACTGATGAAAGGTAACTATAATTAGGATTTAATTAGTTGAAATTACAATTTTTATATCTTACTCTTGGGAAAAGGATAAACTTCCTTGTTTCTTTGATTTTAATATTATATTTTTAACATTTTAACATCTTTTTGAAATGGGAATTCATCTTACATTTGGCTTATCATAGTTTAATTGGTAGCTTTTTTTTCTTAATGGCACATAAAATATTGATAAATAATGAATGGTGCTTAAATTAGATGAAGTACATTAACGTTTTTAAAGCAACTTCTCTTTGACAGCTAGCTAATGTGCAGAATACTTTTTATATATTATTTAAATTCATAATTATTTTGTGAGATTTTTCAGGTGAGGAAATTATAGGTTAGAGATTAAATAATGTGTTGAAAGTCACATAGTAAGTGATGGGCAGGAATTATGACCTATGTTGGTCTGTCTGACTCTAAAGTTCCTGTGCTTTTATTATAGTGTACTGTGTGATTCTTCATATGTGACTTTTGACATCTGAGGACAGCCCTGATCCCTTCCCTTTTTTTTCTTCCCTTTTTTTCTGATGATAAAAAAGGGAAGGGAAGATGTATACTCTCCCAGAATTTAAGACCAAAGAGGCGAGAAGTTTCTTTAGAGAGGGCTACTTATACCACTGCCATAGATTTGGGCTATGCCATACTTTCAGGTGGGGTCTGTTTGTTGTCTCCCCAGAAAGGATGTTTCTTCACTGCTTGTGAGAGATTAAATATGATTTGGGCATTATACTTCTGAATGATTGTCAATTTCCGTTCTAGACAATATCACATCTAGGGATGACATCTGTGTGTTCAAACTTAAAGCAGTGGTTCTTAATATTCATTATCTTTCTGAACATGATGAAAGTTACAATAAAATCATATGTATATAGAATTTTTCATAAATTTCACTGCGTGCATGGAACCCCAAAGGTCCATACAATAGACTTTTATGATGCAAAATTTGCAGATGATTTCTATAATGCATCTGATGGACACTTTACAGGCCTTCATAGGCCACAGTAAGGTCTGGTTAAAGGAGTAAATAGTGAATTGTTGTGAAAGTTCATAAATCACCTGAAACTGTTTAATATTGCTCCTTAGGCTAAAGGGTTATGCACCAATACTCTCGATTTCATGTTAGAATACTCTTCACCTAGGTCTTTCCATAACCAACTTTTTCTTGTTACGTAGATCTCAGCTCAAACGTTCCCCATCTCAACAAATCCTTCCTGAACCCTTCAGGCTAATGTAACCACTAAGTTACTAAAACATCATCCATTTAAAAACAAACAAACAAACAAACAAAAACTTGTCATACATTTTTTTGTGTTGATTTTTTTTTCTTTCTGCTAGAAAATAGACTGTAAGAGAGCAGTGACCTGTAATCTGATTAACTTGGTCTGTAACCACATTCAGAAGAGAGCCTGGCTTATGAATGTTAAATATTTGTCAGGTGAATCAGTAATAAGTGAAAATTTATGCTAGATATTGTGCTATGATGCTGGATATTGTGCTAGATATCTTAAAGCAGTGGTTTAAGTTATGCTAAATATTGTGATGTTTATGAGTTATTTATGATTTTATAAAGTGAGTATCTCAGAAAATATGTTTTGTACTATGCTATTATAATTAAAAATAGTTTCAAGTGAATCCTTTTTTATAATGGCAAATACATTGACTTTCTGTAGGTTTTCACTGGTTACAAGATATTTTACTTCTGGTTAAATTAAATTCTGGTGTATGTTGTGTGCAGTATAGCTAAGTGTGTAGTTTTAAAATTCACATTTGTAATAAAGTTTTTAAAATGTTATAAAAACGCCTATATTTTAATTTTCTAATATTTATTAGAAAGCAGGTTAATAGTTATGGAGTTTAAATTTGTGCAGTCCTTTAACTTATAACTGATTTGATTTACATTCATTTTAGTGTTGCTGTTGCTTAATCACTGCTCTTATTTTTTCTATCCACTTTTTTCTTTTAGAGATGATGGTAGTATTTTTGATGGTTTGGTGGAAGAAGATGACAAGGACAAAGCAAAACGGTAGTTTAACTTAAGATATACAATAGTAAATAAATAAATACTATAAATGTAATAGTAAAAATAATAAATCAGTGATTTTCAAAACCTATCTGCCTTAAGAATTTAGTATTCAGTTAGGTATAAGAGCGTAGCATATCAGAATCCAGTTTATAAGTTAAATAAATTTATCTTCTAACTCTGCTCTTCTCATCAAATATTACTGGTGGATAGTATTTCTACATCATCACTGGGGGTGTCAACCTGCATCACTTGGCTAACATAGGGTTTGCCTAGATTCACCATTGTAATTACTATTTTTCTCTTAACCTACGTTATTCTTGGAAGCAAGTATAGCCCACCTTCAGAGTAGGGTTTGGGGAAATTAAGTTCCACCATCACACATATTAGGAATTCTTCTGTTAAAATCTTTTTCCTATCTGTATGGACTCATGTTTATTTTATACTTTAGGTTCTACTTCAATGCTATTTTCTTTTGTGACTCAAATTATTACAGCTTCGGCCATTAGAAGGTGACCTTTGACATACCTCCAGTTTCTAGTAGAAGGGAAAGTAGATGATAGAGAGAGGGAGGGAAGAATTGTTGGAGAAATATCATCAAGTAGTGAGGGAATGGGATCTAGAGCCATGGTGGTTATAGTTAGGGCTTTGATCTTAAATAGGAGTCTTGACAGTTAATTATAGTATTAGAAGGGAGAGTCCAGGGAGCAGTACAGCCAAGTTGGTAGTCATTGAGGGTGAGCCTTGAGTGTGTAGACAAGAGTAGAGGTGTTGTAGCATTATACACGGATGCAAAATATAAACATGTAATAGTTCCCCAAATGCCTTTAAAGGTACTGGGATGAGAAAAATATAATAACCACACAAATGGTTAATTAATTAATTAATTAAATATTTAATTAATGATTAAAATATATCTAAGAAAATTTTGAGGAAAGTTGTAACTTTATTCAAGGAAATAAAAAGACCAGTATTTGAAGCTGAAAGAATCTAGGACAGTCCCTTCTCCTTAACCTCAATCTAGTGGAGAAAAAGTTCTTATAGAATTATCAGGATAGAGATAAACCCTCTGATGGGAATAATCAGTCTTACCTGAATGAAGAGGCAGAACTTTAAGGAATTGACCTGAACTAAGGGTCAAGTTTATGGATGGATAAGGTGAGCTGAGGGTATTCTATTTGCAAAGACTCTGAAGATTTAATCATGTTTTTTTTTTTTGTAAACCAAAAATATTATTGCTATGGAAACCTTAGAGAAACAGAAGGAATCTTGTAAGATGCTGTCAGAATTAAATAGGACCACCTTGAACTCTTAAGTGAAAACAATGATGAGTTAAAGAACAAAGGGAGTTTTATACTTTCTCCCCAAATGGAATATCTGTGACCTGTTATCAGTGAGGTTGTTTCAAGAACTAAGTATTTCCAACTTGAATGCAATATGGAAGTAAAATTTGCTTTAATGGGTGTGATCCAGTGGTAGAGTTGGCAAGAATATTTGCTTTCTATATATTTTCTTCCCCTGGAGTCAAAATGCCTGATTCGAATTTGTACTTCATGGTAGCTATACAATCCTGGTTATGTTTTTCTGTGTACCTGAATTGTCACATCTGTAAAATAGAAACTAATAAATCTACCTTGTAGGAATTAAATGAGGTTTCATGGATGTTTACTAGCACCTGGCACATAAGTATACAACAAGTAATGGCAGCTACCCATATGTTTACCCCCTACCCATATGTTTAGATATTTCATGTATACTAATTCTCAGATGCTTATTTCTTACTCCTTTCTAGAGAAATATAATTAGATTCATATATCTATCTCTTGTCTATTTCTTTTAAAATGTCAAATAGGCCATTTCACCATATCTAAATTCTCCCCAAGTCATCTGTTCACCAAAACCAGTATCACATGTTATATTTCACATTGATAAACAGCATTATCAGTAAGTTGGGAATCCTCTTAGATTTCCCTTTTTGCTTCTCTACTCCAAACAAATCTGATTTGCCAAGAATTGGTAGTTCTGCTTCTTGACCCTCAAAACCATACTGCTCTGTTAACAGTGCTCCTGCTATGTATGGTTCATAGGTTAGGATATTGCAGTTGCCTCCTAAATGGTAATTTGGCTTCAGTCTTGTTTGGTGTATGGTAAGTTTTCAGTTTTATTTGCTTAGTGAGTTTGTTTCACCAAGCATTGATCCTTTCATCAGTCTGATACCAAAATAGTCTTATTAACAAGCAATTTCATTCATGCCATTTATTTGCTTAAAATCTTTCATTGCCTTCCCATGGCTTTCAGGATTAAATGAAAATCTTTTTAAGTAGCATAAAACTTCATGATTTTTTTTTCCAGTACTTAATACTCCCACCTTACTCCCTAACTCTAGCATACTTGGACCTATACACTGGTCTACATTAGCCACACTGAACTAGTTGTGATAGGTTTTCATCTCTTTACAAGTTTCCTATGCCTGGAATGCTCTGCAGTGTAATTGAACCATCTCTTTCTCACATAGTTTTCAGGACTCAGTTCAGCACAGTTGGGTGCCATCCTTGGTTCCTCTGAGTTTCCATAGGAATTAGGCGAATTTTTTAAATGTTATTAAATTTATTGGGGTGACATTGGTTAATAAAATTATATAGGTTTCAAGTGTACAATCCTATAATACATAGTTTCCAAAAGAATTAGGTATATTTCTGGGAAGGGATATCTTTCCCCAGTATATCTAGCTCTTATTAGCACAGTCTCTGTTATTATAGCAACATTCAGTGTCAGGTAATATCTATTCTGTTTCTTAAGAGATTTGAACAATTGAATTTCCCCCCCAGTACTAACATAGAATAAACTAGGGGCCCGGTGCACAAAAATTTGTGCACTCGGGGGATGAGGGTCCCTCAGCCCGGCCTGTGCCCTCTTGCAGTCTGGGACACCTCAGAGGGGGATGTCCACCTGCTGGCATGCCTGGCCAGCCTGGGTGAGGGGCTGAGGGCCATTTTCAGGCTGCCCACAGCCCCTTCAGGGTTCGTGCACTGGGGGGTGGGAGGGCTGGTGAGTGCAGGCCTGGACACTTCCCACTGGAGGGCCCACGATAGCATACGCCTGGTGGGCCCCCACCGGTGAAGGGACACACCTGGCGCAGAGCTGGGTGGCAAGCCAGGGGCAGACACTGGTGCAGGATCCCTCGGTGGGGCCCTGCTACTGAGCAAACACACTCGGGGTGGAGCTAGGCGGCCCACTGGCTTCGGATTCTCCGCACTGTGCAGCAGACACTCCCCCACGCCCTGTGGAGGCCCCTGGGGGGCGGATGAAGGTAGCAGACCCTGGACGGGTGCTCCCGCACGCCCCCAAAGAGGCCCCTGGGGCAGAGCCAGGCAGCAGACTCAGGACAGGCACTCCTGGACACCCCACGGAGGCCCCTGGGGGGCAAAGCCAGGCAGCTGACCCAGGACAGCTGCTCCTGCACACCCCACAGAGGCCCGTGTGCTCCCGCATGCCCCGGGGAGGCCCCCAGGGGTCGGAGCCAGGCAGTGGACCCGGGACAGGCGTTCCTGGACTCCCCGTGGAGGCCCCTGGGGGGCGGAGCCAGGCAATGGACCCAGGAAGGGCGCTTCTGGATGCCCCGAGGAGGCCCCAGGCTGGACCCCCCCACTGAGCTGACACAGCTATGCCGGCCACAGAGGCTCCCAGTGCAGAGCCCCCCTGCCAGCCTCCATCTTGGCTGGGTTAATTTGCATACAGCCGCTTTGATTGGCTGGTGGGCGTGGCCATGAGCAGAGGCTCAGCCAGCCTAGGCAGGCAGTTGCAACAGAAGCCTCTGGTTTGCTCTAGCTCCATAGCTGCTGGCCTCCATCTTGGCTGGGTTAATTTGCATACAGTCGCTCTGATTGGCTGATGGGCGTGGCTTAGATGTCTCAGGTAATGGTCAATTTGCGTATTACTCTTTTATTATATTAGATGTTTGTTCTTTATGGAAAAAATAAAATAAAGTATCCTCTGACATTTTAGGAAAGTAATATACTTTACTTAAAAACTGAATTCTAAACTGTGACTTCACAAAGCAGATAATTAGAGGTATTGTAGAATGGTTAATTGCTCCACAAATAATTGTACTGTATTTACTTGTCTCAAGAGGTCTCTGTGCAACTAAGTATTTGTTTACTGGTTACTGCATAGAGAATAGTAGTAATTATTCATTTGTTTAGCACATATATTTTGAGTGCTTTCTGTTTGTTAGGTGTTATTCTTAAGCGCTTAAATGGAAAAATTTGGGCTGCCTTACTAAGTAGCCACAACCTAATGGAGAGACAGATATGCAAACAGATGATTACAGCTCTGTGTTGGAAGCTGGGATATAGGAATAAAGAAGAAGAATGTGTGTGTGGGTAAACCTCAGGGTAGGGAGATTTTCATTTTTAGATTTGTTTGTAATTTACAGGTGATGGATTAGACAGCAGATGGTTTGGGTGGTGGGCACAGAGAGCAATATACAGATGTTGTATCATAGAACTGTACACTCGAAACTTATATGATCCTCTTAACCAGTGTCACCCAGTAAATTATTTAATAAATTTAGAAAATAATTTTTAATAATTTGTATTTATACATTATATGTACTTCCATAATGTTATAAGGAAACTATAGATTCTTGGTACATATTAGAGTAAATAAAACCTGAGATTTGAATGCTGTTGGTCTTATTGACATTTCATAAAAACATGTATGCCAAAAGCTTAATATGTGTAAAAGTTTCTTTAAAAAAAAAAAAATCTTTCTTGATTTCAGAGAGGAAGGGAGAGGGAAAGAGATACAGAAACATCAATGATGAGAGAGAATCATTGATTGGCTGCCTCCTGCACGCCCCCTACTGGGGACCGAGTCTGCAACCTGGGCATGTGCCCTGACTGGGAATTGACCCAGGACCTCTTGGTTCATAGGTGGATGCTCAACCACTGAGCCACACTGGCTGGGGTGTAAAAGTTTATTTATAAACAGGGAAGAAAAATTATTGCTCTTACTAACTGTACATTGTTGGTAAACTAGGAGATAAATATTTATTATCCTCCACATTAGCAGAAGAACATGGGTGTGGTTGTGTCCAAATTGAGCATTGTATTAAACTATTTGTGTAATTAAATGGATTGTTTGAAAATTACTTCTTTAATTTTTTTTGTTTCATCAGAGTATCTAGAAACAAATCTGAAAAAAAACGTAGAGATCAATTTAATGTTCTCATTAAAGAATTGGGATCCATGCTTCCTGGTAATGCTAGAAAGATGGACAAATCTACCGTTCTGCAGAAGAGCATTGATTTTTTACGAAAACATAAAGGTAAATTTTTAAGTTTGTAAAATGGGTGTTGTTTTTTTAATAACAGACTCTCCCATAAAGCATAGTGTGATAGAATCTTGGCAGTGATGCTTAAGAGTGTATGCTTCCTAACCTTTTTTAAGAGAAAGAAATCAATTGCTTTTTGAAAGATTTCCTGGTATGTTTTTTCTTTCATTCAACGAACATTTATTTAGTGCCCAGTATATCCTACATTTTCATAGTGCAGGGTAACAGTCCAGGCCCTCAAGTAACTCAAGCCAAGAGAGGCAAACATCTAAACAGCTGGTTTCAGTGTATATAATTATAACAGGTCGAGTGCTTATAAACCTTAAACTTGTTAGCAAAACACAGGCAAGAATGTGTCAGGGAAGGCTTAAAAATAGTTGATCTTTTCAACAGAGGCTTCCTTTTAGATTAAGTAAGAAAAACATCTTTTCACAGAGAGGAAATAGCATGTGCAAAAGCAGAGAAGCAGGGCGAGTTCAGTGTAACTGGAGCCGAGTTTGAGTTTGAAAATTATGGGCATATTTGAAAGAAAGACAAAAGCCAGATAGTAAGGGCCTTTTATATCATTTTAAAAGATTATTTCAGTGTATATCTAGGAAATAAACATTATGTTAAAAGTGTTATTTCTTAAAGAAAATAATTTTGACTACCTAAATCATGAAAAGAAAATTTAAAGAATATTAAGTATTTTAGTAACAGAGATAATATATGAAAAAGTTGTAAAAGGACATTTCCTTTTTCAGATGTAAATTAAACTGCAGAACTCAGAAAAAGAATTTGTAATTAGTGCCTCTTTTTACTTTTCCGTAGCTCACTCAGTAATGCATTAGTGGCCTGCTTCCTGCTCCATCGCTCTGAAATTATTTTTGTTAATTTCACTAATGCCATTAAACCCTCCTCTGCCACCAATAAAGCAATAGCTTTTTCTTAAACCTCATTCTCTTCTGCATATCTGAAGCACTGGAAATTTTAATCCATCCTCCACTGGCTTTTCCCTCGGCCTGTGTTATACTGTTCTTCATTCTCTCTTCCTGACTAACCCTAACTTCTTTATTCTCTTTCTTTTTCTGCTCTTTAAATATAACATTTCTGAGGGTCTTACCTTTTTGTGTTCTTGCTTTCTCTGCACTCTTTCCTTTGGTTATCTCATTCCATAGTTTCATCTATTGTTTCCTATTAAACTACTAAGTCTGTATTTTAGATGCTAACTTTTCAGTCTTTTATTTCCAGATAACTTCTGGATCTTTCTTTTGCATGTCCTTAAACTCAGCGCACCTAAAACAATTCATTTTTATTTTGTCCAATCACTTCTTTCTTTCAACTTTTCTTTTTCTGTTTTTACACCACCGTCCTTTCCCCAAGGACTCAAACCTGAAGACTTTAATTTTTTTCCAGCTTTCATAGTACTGTATTACAGTTGCCAAATTTTCTTGATACTTCTGTAAATGTGTCAAAATTGTCTTCATTTTTATTACCACTTTTGTCATTACATTTTTCCTTTACAAATAGTATTCTCGGTACTTCAGTGTCCCTTATTAAATAGCACAGTGAGCCCGTCAGGCATTGTAGTTTAATAAATGATTGTTGAATGAAATGAAATAATATGCATGCACGCATTTTCCTCTGACAGTAAATGATTAATTTTGGTATTAAGTAGATCATGTTTTTTCAAAATTGGGTATAAGATTCTCACAAAAATAAAATTTACCTGAAATTGGAAGAGAGTACTCAATTATTAGCCTAAAATAAGTTGTGCTTAACTAAACTTAATGGGATTTGCTTGTGCATTTAACTCTTTTTTTCAGAATGTTTATAATTGATGTGAATTTGAAAAAGTATAACTATTCCATAGAATTAGTAGTTAGACTTTTTAGTTACTCTTCATATTCTAGTGCAGGCATTTTTCATATAGCAGATTTTTAGTGACAATTTAATATATTTACACAAGGTGTCCCCCTCCCCCCAAAAAATGTATACATACTTGTAACAGCTGATAGCTCTATTTTTAAAACAAAATATATTTTAATAAGCATGACTTTGTAATTATTCAAACTATATGTATATCTTTTTTGGAACAGCCTATATATCTGGTCATAGAAAAATTTAAACAACTTAGTCCATACTTTTCAATTCAAAGTAGAATATATTTTGAAGAGTAAAATTTGTGACATAGATATTTATTTTGCCTGATTTTTAAAGCTATGTCTGCATTTAAAGATGGAAAAACATTTGTTAGCTAAATAGTTCATGTTTCATCATTTATGATTAGTTTTCTCATAACTAAATCCATTAGCAAGTAGTATATTGCAAAATAAACTAATAAATTTTCTTAAAATATTGTGACAATCCAAGAATCTCAATTTTTCAACCACCTCCTTACCTCTAAGAAAACATGGAAAGAAACACTAAGTAAAATCACTGTGGGGTTATTACTATAAAGTTTTTGCCCCAAATATTAATTTAGTCTCATTGATTAATTGAGAATAGAGCACCTCAGATTGGGAGCAGTCTTTCTGCTTGGCAGTAGAAAGTCTGAAAGTCCTCTTTGTTAAAAGCAGGCTTACTGACCTCCTGGGCTGTTTTCCTGCAGGCTCGTGTCCTTATATGTGCTCTAGATTCTACCACTTGAATGGCAAGGAAAGGAAAAGGAAAAAGAATATCTTCCTAATGCTTGATCTATCTGCTTATTCTGAATTTCATTCGGCCATTGTGTTAAGCAGGAAGCAACACAAGCTATCATAGCTACCCAGAGAAAATCTAAAGAAACTGGTATTTCCAAGAGACCAAAGACCAAATCCTAAGGAAATAATTTGTCATAGTAGCTCAAATATTTCATCATATCAAAACTTGACCTCCTGATACCTACCTAGACCAATGTTATTATCTGTTGTTCTCATCTTTGATTAGAGTGGGGAAAGAGAAGGCAGTCGTAGGACTTTTGTACTGCCCCAGTCGCCCACCCTGTAGTAAGAGTATGTCACTAATGTGTCAAATAATCTGTTTACAGAAATCACTGCTCAGTCAGATGCTAGTGAAATTCGACAGGACTGGAAACCTACATTCCTTAGTAATGAAGAGTTTACACAATTAATGTTAGAGGTATGTCCAGATTTAATTTTTCAAAAGTTTTATTTTCCTCAAAAACAAACAAACAAAAAACACAACACAAATCACAGGAGTGACTAATTTTAGTATAATTTTAACAATACTAATTTAATGTTGAAAATACCTAATTCATTGTAAATCATTAAACTGTTATCTTTAATTAAAATTAATCAGTGCAAAAAATGTAAGCAAATAGTACTATCTGGTAAAGGAATGTTAAAATTTTCATATTTTCAGTATTAAATGAATTTTTGAGTGGATTAATAAAAGTCAGAAAACTGTAGCTACCAAATTCTCTACCTGAGATGACACTAGCAACATTCAAATGAAGGATAATATATTTTATTCATCACATATTAAATATTATTAAATGTATCGTACTTGATAGTAGTTTTTTTTAACAAATTAAAATCTATTCCAAAATAACATAAAATGATAAATGAGTATTTTGAAAATGTAAAACAAGTAAAATGTACATTGAAAAAGGCAACACTTCTTAATTCAAGTAGAAACTTTTTTATGTGTGTAGAATAATATAGGTGTCTTCTATGGACACAAAGTACACAGTTCAGTATCAAATTTCCATGAAAACTTCCCATAAATAGGCAACAGGCAGTATAGGTTGGCAGTACAGGTAAGGACAAGAAAAGTAGATACATAACAGAAAGTAACATAGAAAGATTAGAGGAAAGTGATTGAGATGGGGATGTAGGGTTTTTTTTAAATAATCACATCTCTTACCCTGCTGGTTTGAATTTATTCTTTTACACTTTAAGTGTTTATCTATGTCAGGTATGTACAGGGTGGGCAGAGGTAGGTTTACAGTTGTGAGTATGGGAAACAATTTATTCTTGAATTATTATTTATTAATGATTGTATTCTTTATATGAATAACTGTAAACCTACTTTTGCCCCACTCTGTTTATGTAATCATTATGTATTGTGTCTTTGTGTAGTGACTAAAATCTAAATAACATAAAGTATTTGCAAGTTAATGAGGAACAGTTAATTGCTAGATTAAGTCTTTGTATATTCAACAGAAATGTTAGCATGGAAATTTGTTGGAATATAAATATATTGTATATATTTAAACCTGTACTTAAAAATCTGAAATAAAACTGATCACTTTTCACATACTAACTCAGTGAATCCTCACAATACTCTTTTTTTTAAAAAATATATTTTATTGATTTTTTACAGAGAGGAACGGAGGAGGATAGAGAGTTAGAAACATTGATGAGAGAGGAACATAGATCAGTTGCCTCCTGCACACCCCATGCTGGGGATGTGGCTGCAACCAAGGTACATGCCCTTGACCAGAATCGAATATGGGACCTTTCAGTCCACAGGCCAACGCTCTATCCACTAAACCAAACAGATTAGGGCCCTCACAATGCTCTTATGAAGTAGACACTATTAGTATCCCTTTCTTACTGCCATATGAGGCAATTGAGGAACAAAGAGATTATGAAACTTGCCCAAAAGTAAGTAGCTCAGCTGGGATTTTTTGCAGGTAGACTGGCCTCTGCTCCCTTGGCCTCAGTCCCTGTGAAACTTCTTTCATTGAAAGTAACCTGGCGCCAAACTTGCAGCTTAGTAACCAACAGCTAACTCTTTAAATTAGTGGACACTTGAGTTATAAACCAGAAAATAGTTTCTGATTTTGATAAATATTTTTTCTAAAACGTAGATTGACATTGTCCAAGATTACCTCTTTAGGTAATAAATATTATTTTTATGAAAGGGTGCACACAGCTAACATCTACAACAGAGAAAGGAAATAACTCATTTAATTACACTAATTTTAATTTTAAAAATTAAGGTATTACATATGAGGCCTTATTCCCCCCTGTTGCCTCCCCAACCAACGCTCATGCCCTCACCCTCCTGGTGTTTGTGTCCATTCGTTATGCTTATATGCATGCATACAAGTCCTTTGGTTGGATCTCTCCCTCTTACCACCTCCCTCCCCTGCCTTCCCTCTGAGGTTGACGGTCTGATCGATGCTTCTCTGTCTCTGGATTTGTTTTTATTCATCAGTTTATGTTGCTCATTATATTCCACAAAGGAGAAAGATCATGTGGTATTTACCTTTCTCTGATGGATTTATTTCGCTTAGCATAATGTTCTCCAGGTCCATCCATGCTGTTGCAAATGGTAGGAGTTCCTTCCTTTTTCAGCAGCGTAGTATTCCATTTGTACCACAGTCTTTAGATGTACCACAGTTTTTTTTAAATATACTTTATTGATTTTTTTTACAGAGAGGAAGGGAGAGAGATAGAGAGTTAGAAACATAGATGAGAGAGAAACATCAATCAGCTGCCTCCTGCACACCTCCCACTGGGGATGTGCCCGCAACCAAGGTACATGCCCTTGACCAGAATCGAACCTGGTACCCTTGAGTCTGAAGGCCGACACTCTATCCACTGAGCCAAACCGGTCAGGGCTGTACCACAGTTTTTTAATCTACTCATCTGCTTATGGTCACTTAGGCTATTTCCAAATTTTAGCTATTGTAAATTGTGCTGCTATGAACAAAGGGGTGCATATATCCTGTCTGATTGGTGTTTATAGTTTCTTAGAATATATTCCTAGATGTGGGATCACTAGGACAAATGGGAGTTCCATTTTTAGTTCCGTCCATTTTGAGGAAACTCCATACTGTTTTCCACAGTGGCTGCACCAGTCTGCATTCCCACCAGCAGTGCACGAGTGTTCCTTTTTCTCCACATCCTCTCCAGCACTTGTCATTGTTGATTTGTTGATGATAGCCATTCTTACAGGTGTTAGATAGTACCTTATTGTCATTTTGATTTGCTTCTCTCAGATGATTAGTGATTTTGAGCATGTTTTTGTATGTCTCTTGGCATTCTGAATGTCCTCTTTTGAAAAGTATCTATTTAGGTCTGTCACCCATTTTTTGATTGGGTTGTTTATCTTCCTTTTATTAAGTTGTATGAGTTTCCTGTAAATGTTTAAGATTAAACCCGTCTCAGAGATAACATTGGCAAATATGTTCTCCCATGCAGTGGGCTTTCTTGTTGTTTTGTTGATGGTTTCTTTTGCCATGCACCAGCTTTTTATTTTGATGTAGTACCATTTGTTTATTTTCTCTTTAGTTTCCATTGCCCTAGGAGCTGTACCATAAGATCTTAAGAGGAATCTACAGGCAGCAAAATCTAATTTTAATTTTATGATTATATTCTCAGTGCAATGCTATATAATAAAAGCCCAGTGACTAAACGGTGGAACAACCAGAACAACCAGTCGACCAGTTGCTATGATGTGCACTGACCATCAGGGGGCAGACAATCAATGCAGAAGTTGCCTCCTGGTGGTAAGTGAGCTCCCACAGTGGGAGCGCTGCTCTGCTGACCAGAATGAGTGGCACTCCCACCGTGGGCGATCCCTACAGGCCACACACCCCCGCCCCAGTGCACAAATCTGTGCACCGGGCCTCTAGTTTTTAATAATTTTTAATAAAATATGTGGTAATCATTAACTATTTACCTTGCTTCTTTGGTATGAAAAATTTATTAAAATTAATAAAGTTAATTTCAGTACTAGCCTGTTTGGCTCAGTCAATAGAGCATATAACCTGTGGATCAAGGGGTCCTGGGTTTGATTCTAGTCAAGGGCACATACCTTAGTTGCAGGCTCCTCACCTGGCCCGGGCCCTGGTCAGGTCAAGTGCAGGAGGCAACCAATCAATATGTTTCTCTTACATCAGTGTTTCTCTCTGTTTTTCTTCCACTCTCCCTAAAAAAAATCATTGGAAAAATATCCTCGGGTGAGGCTTAACAACACCTCCAAAAAGTTGTGTAATATCTACATTCAGGTGTCAATAATCTTAATGAAGATAAACTACCTATTCACTAATAAGCTAAACACAAAAGCTTTGTCTTCTAATTTTTCTTCACAATGGACAGATCTTTATTAATGTCAGGACACAGTAGTATACACTTAGTATTAAAAAAAATTCAAAGATTCCAGAGATTATTACGTTATATACAACAGAAAACTTAATCATATATAAATTAGTTGTCTCATGATTATCCTCACAGCTTTTAGAATTACATTACTGAAAATGTTATATTTACTTATTTTTAATATGTCAGACATTTTTAATTTTAGTGAGTATTTACAACTGTCAAGTAAATATGTATTCTAACATGAATATACTATAAATATGTGTGTGTGTTGCAACCTGGGTCTAACTAACCTAGATGTGTTTACTATTGGCTAGTCACTTTGATCAGATTACAGATAGGCAGTCCAGATACCATTCAGCAGAATTTCAGATGTAGGTTATATCTTGGAATGTTAGAGCTACTAGTGGAAGAGATTTGATCATTCCCCTCAACTTCTTCATTTTGTGGATGAGGTCCAGAGAAGCTGCAGCTTGTCCAAGGTCAGTTAGCTAATTAATGGAAGACCTAGGACTGAGATATTAAAATTCACTTATAACCTATGTGTTGGCTCTTTCTCCATTGCCATTTGTCTTTTTCTCTGTTGCGGAATATTCCTTGCAACCTTGAGGTAGAGAGTAGTCAAGGAAATCAGGGAAATTTAGCCTGACCTCTATGCAAAGTCATCTTTAGGTGAAGTTATCTCTG
>PVJC01014996.1:0-35678 GCA_004026665.1 Murina feae
TATGTGGAATCTATAAACCAAAATAAATAAACAAATCAGAAACAACCATAGACACAGAGAACATTTTGATGTTTAGCCGATGGGAGGGGAGTTGAGAGGCTGGGTGAAAAAGTGGAATGGATTAAGAAGTACAATTGGCAGTTACAAAATAGTCATGGAGATGTAAAATATAGCATATAGAAGGTAGTTACTCATATTGTAATAACTATGTATGGTGTCAGATGGGTAACAGATCCATTGGGGTAATCATTTCATAAGTTATATAAATGTCTAATCACAATGATGTATACCTAAAAGTAATATAATATTGTATGTTAACTCTAATTTAAAAATATTTATTTTAACAAAGAATATTATTTGTGATTTCAGTCTTTTCATTTTGATTTTTGAACATTGTGTTATCAGCCCTACCCTCTCTCCTGGCCAACTATCTTGTATATGTCTCCACAAGGGAGATATGATGAAAAATAATTGTAAATAAGAATAATTGAAAACAAATCTTTTGTGGGTCCATCAATCTTTTGTCATATTTAAAGAATGCATTACAGCAATATATTTCAATATAGAAATCAGAAGACTAGTTTACTTTTTGCCTCTAATATGCTTTGATACTGAGTAAAGTTCTTCAGCACAGTTAAAAATAGTTTATAAGATAAAGAATGAATGATTAATAATTACATTATGTAATCAAATATTAAATATTTAGCCTACTTAATATTGATATATTGTCATTCCCTTTCCATATTAATTTTAATCTCTCTATTAATTTTTTAGTGTTATAATAAAAATGTTGTGAGAAAGAGAAATCGTTTTAAGCTTCATTATGAGTATTTACATGAAGTTTAAGAAAGATCATTGGTGGATAAGGTTGTTGGATAAGAATGCATTCTACTGATAGAAATTGGAAAATTTCTAAGGAGTTAGTGTTAGCACAGTAAAAAGTAAAAATTAAGCTAAATCAATACTTTTTAAATTTCTGTACTTGACAATTCATCAAAGACTGTCAAGAAACTTGAGAACTACCATGAAAACATTAAAACATCTTTATTTTGTGAAACGGGCAGGTATTTTATGTGTAACATAAGGTGAGTTGTAAGTAAGTATACAGTGTAACTACAGTGGAAGGGTGGGTAGTGGAAATTTTAGCAATGTAGGTCTGCTGTGGATACAACTTGTGGGAGAGGAAAAGAGAACAAGAAAGAGCAACATCATAAATTAAGCATTTACTATGTGCCTAACACTGGGCTGTACTTTATAAATATTGATCATTGAACCATTATCCCAAAACTGTATAGTGGGAAATAACTCTATGTATAGATGAAGCAACTGGCAACTGAGAGGTTAGAAAACTTGATTCAGGTAGCACACTACTAATTAGAAGGGAAAGGATTCAAATATATAACCTGAATATAAAGCCCATTCTCTTCCAACTATCCTTCTACTGCAAATACATCAAAACCAAATATAGGCAAACTAATAGCCTTTGCACACAAATCTGTGTGCCAATAGATCTCTGCGGGGCCTGGCTGCTCCTCGCCCACTGCCCAAAGGCTTCTGCTGCCCAGAGGCCCTCTGCGGCCGGGGTGGAATGCTTGCCTCGTTGCCTCGGTGACAAAGAAAGCATTCCACTAGGCCACTCACCCTTCCTGCAGTGGCCGCCCCCCTGGGACTGGGGGACTCTGGCGAGGCTGAGAGGACTGGGTGCTGCCATCTTTGTGACAAAGTGATGGTTAATTTGCATATTACCCTTTTATTAGATAGGATGCTACGAGCAGAAGAGAAAAGTTGAGGGGAGAAAGAAGAAATATTTGTAAGTCTTCAGAACACTATCTGGACAGCAATCAGTAAATATCTATTGCAGAACTATTATTACAGCAAGAATTTTATTCTCAGCCAGGAGAATGAGATAGGAATCAGAAATGGGTGAGAGGGCCCTGGCCAGGTAGCTCAGCTGGTTGGAGTATCATCTGGAGATGCCAAGGTGGCGGGTTCAATTCCTGGTCAGGGCGCATACAAGAATCAACCAATGGATGCATAAATAAATGCAACAACAAATTGACCATTCTCTCCCTCTCTCTCTAAAACCAATAAAAAAAAAAAGAAGAGGAAGAAATGAGTGGGAGGAAATATAGACTGAGTTTGAACTTGTGAAATTGGATGTATCGATCTCACCCTGTACATCTTGAGCCAAGAATTTTGGTGAGAGGGCAAAGACCGTTTGAACTTTTTGCATTAAAATGATTACCGTGTGTGTGTGTGTGTGTGTGTGTGTGTGTGTCCCAGGAAACATCCTAATTAAAGCTTTATTCAGTAAGTTAAAAACAATGGGCATTTTTGTTTATGTGTCTCTCTTCCTCGTTAGATGGTGAGCTTCTTGTGGTTAGGGACCATGTCTTACTGACCGTTGAACTGCCTTTGTCAGCTTACAGAGCCTGGGACACAGTACAGTATGTGGAACAGAAGGAGGACCGGAGGAAGAGAGATTGGGAAGGAGGGAGAGAGAAGAGGAACCAATTTGAATGAGATAAAGGAATTAATAGAGGGTTTTCACACAAGCAAATTCAATAAAGATTTTACTCTGTTACATGAATTTCATTCTGAAATCATGTGTGGTCCATGAAATTAAACATCCCTCAAATTACTCAACATACAATAAAACTACAGAATATAAATATGCAGTGAAGCAGATGCTGTTAGGGTGTGTAGGTGCCAATTTTTACATATCCTTTTGTAACAGGACTCATGCAGTTTTCCTGTGTGTTTCCCCCCACAAAACAATCCATTTTTCTTTAATAATAATAATTGCTAGCAGCCTAACTCTAATAAACAGCCCTGCAATAATAAGTCAGTATGTGCCCACATAGAGGAAAGAGAAAGGATTACTTCAGAAAACAGATGTCAGCTTCAAGCTTCCAAGGATTTATTATAAACAGAAATGAGCAAAGAACATGAAAAATACTTTGGCAGTGCTATTTGAATACAGAGCTAATGAAAGGCTATATTCACCACCAAATGTATGCTAACAGCCAAATCGCCAGGACCTCTACTGCTCCGGAATGGCCTATGCCAAAACACAGACTACAATTATTCATAAAAAAAAATGGTTAAACAAAATGTGAAACAGCAGGATTAACTTTCTACTGGGAAATCTCTTTCAGTATAATTGCATTCTGTTGCGACAAATAGGAAATACACACAAATAATAAATTAAAAATCAATTTTAGGTAAGTAGTGCTACAGAAAAAATAAAGTCTGAGTAAAATTTATACATTAGCAATTATTCTGAACCACTTCTTTCTTTTTAATATTCGTTTAAACAAACACTTTAAGCAAGTAAGCCCATGGATAGCTAACTCTGAAAATGATTTTAGTATGTTTCATCCTAGTCACTGTGCTACATAAACAGACTAGTAAAAAGTCTTAACATTTTTATTGGTAAAATTCATTATTTTCAAAGACATGAGTCTATTATATAAAATGCTTTACATTTTGCAATTTTGTAGAACTCTTTGGCTATTTGTTATTTCTGTGTTTTGTTTTGTTTTGGTGATTCTGTTGCTGTTTTGAGCACCAACCAACTGATGCCATGAAAAGTAATTTAATAATTTTGATCCCATATATTTCAAATATCAGATAGGCTTTTTGGACAAGGCACTGTTTAGAAGATCCTATTATAGCGCACAACAGTGTGGGGTGAGGAGATGCCACATTTATTTTGAGGGTAAGAAAAATCTGTGTTTCATTTGTTACACTGCTAACTTCACTTTAGGTAATTGCATTCAGCTTTATTATTGCCCAGAGCAATAACTGATGGCTAGTTATTGAAGTCTGAAGTGATTTTCTCACTTCCCAGGGGAGTCTAGAGATTTACATGGTACACAGCAGTAACTAATAGATATGATCTGGTCATAATGTAACCATATAATGTGTTATTTACTTGTGGAGAACATAGATGTTTAACACTTTAACATTTCCTCAAGAAGAGGGGAATATTTCACTTCAGATACATAAATGTTAACAGAATACTGTTCTACAAAAAAACTGACCAAAAAGATTTTATTAGAATTTACGAAATTATGCATATATGTATATGCAGCAATACATAGTTTGTCGTAATATTTTAAATTTTATTTTTTATTTAGAGACTCCAAAAAGTACTTAATATTATTTGAAATTTCTTTTCAGATTGCTAAAATTTCAACTAAATCACACTTCACATATAATCAAAATCATACTGCAAAATAAATTTAATGTGTGGTTATTCTGTGAGTGTTTATTTACTCTTTTGCCATTATAAATTTTTAGTTTTATAGTTTTACTTCTCCCACACTCAGAAAATTAAATAAACATAAGCTTTCTCTTCTTCTGTACCATGTTCACTGGAGACTCAGATAGCTTAACTCGGTTTTAGACCCCAAACCAGGAATGGCATACTCATATACCAGGACAATGAGGAAACATGCAAGTTTTTATCAAAATCCTCACTTTCATCATGCAGAGGCAATTGTCTTTAACATGAAGGTATTGGTGTGCTCTCATTGTTTGCAAAATGTACATATAATGTAAATTTATTGTATGATTCTTCAGTAAAATGCTCATAGCAGCCTAGTGTAATAGGAGCAAATGTTTTATTAAACGAGGTTTCTCTGTTCTTTTTTTTTTATCCAAATGATATAAATGTTTTATGAAGGTTTCAGAGTATTCCTCCTGGAAATATTATGAGGCCTGCTCTTCTCACAAAGCAGGAGAGATTTTTTTGCATCTTAATGCCATTAACCCTAATGAGTGTTAGCCACAAAACACTTGTGCATCAGAAAACAAAAACATCTTTTCCCAAATAAAAAAATAATGAAATAAAACAAAACTTCCCCAGGCTATGCACAGAGATCATATTCCTTAGCAGTGAATTCAGTATGTATAATGTATGCTAAAAGCATGCTAATTCTTTTACTTATTCTGCAAAGCCTCTCGGATAATAGTGATCACAAATGCTGCTTAGCAAAGAGTTAATAGCAAAGAACATCAGTGAGGCCTCCTTTTATTCAGACTATAACATAAAGTATAAAGTATCACCATAAATAATTTAAACTAGAGTTTAAATAAACAAAGTACACAACAAATGAACAAAATGCTCTTCACAAAGCAATGTCCCTTCTTTAAAACAAAATACTGCCCACTTGCTAATTCAAAAAGACAAATGTCTTGCTTTTCACTGTATCCTGCAGTTTTGATATCATTGTGCGATTTTAAATCAGTAAACATAATTCTATCCTAATGAAAAATTCTTCGGTGTGACTTGCTTTATCTTTCTTTACATTTACAATATGGCTATACAAAAAGTATGAGGCTAGACATAATCTTAGTGGTAGAGGTAGGCTAGGAACAGATCTCAGACACTTGAATGCCTTGTAGGTGGTACAATGTGGATGGGACACAGGACAAAAATTGATTGAAGACTCACTGCTTTTGAACTTGATGAGCCTGAAGTCCATTTCCAGGATTAGAAATCATTTGGGACAGGAATGAGAAGAAAGAGAAAGAAATCTGATAAAGGAAAAGTTGTGGCAGAAATGAAGGTGCTATTTTTGTATCCTTCCAGCTCTGTTTTTTTTGGGAGGGTGCACTTAGGGAAAATCCCTTCTCATGAAAACCGTGAGTGGAGAAAGATGTTACCCCTCAGAGCATCGGATTTCAAAAAGGTGTTGGGACAAGTACTGTCCAGGTAGCCAGGTTGTAGTTTGTGTATGAGTTAGTTGTATTGCAGGATGTGTTCTAACAGCCAATATTCCAGCAGTGGTATGAGATGTCTTGCCCAGCATGTGTGGCTCAGTGGTTGAGCACAGACCTATGAACCAGGAGGTCACAGTTGGATTCACAGTTGGGTCAGAGCACATGCCTGAGTTGCAGGATTGATCCCCGGTATGGGGTGTGCAAGAGGCAGCTGATGAAAGATTCTCATCTTTGATGTTTCCATCTCTCCCTCTCCCTTCCTCTCTGAAATCTAGGAGAGAGAGAGAGAGAGAGAGAGAGAGAGAGAGAGAGAGAGAGAGAGAGAGAGAGAGAGAGAGAGAGAGATCTGCAAGACTGGTGTGACTCAGTGGTTGAGCACTGACCTATGAACCAGGTCACGGTTCAATTCCTGGTCAGGTTACACGCCCGGGTTATGGGCTTGATCCTCAGTGGGGGGTGTGCAGGAGGCAGAGGATTGAGGATTCTCTCTCATGGTTGATGTTTTTATTTCTCTCTCCCTCTCCCTTACTCTCTGAAATCAATAAAAATTTAAAAAATAAAAATTTTTAAAAAGGGAGAGTTCTTTTACCCCACAAAAAGGCAGGGTTTTTATAGTAAAATGAGTCCCAAAAAAATGTATGGCTTTGACATTTTCTTTTATCCTTGCTTCCAAATAAGGTGAAGGGTGCTTGATCTAGGGCTTATTGCATTGTAATTAAGCAGCCAGTTTTCATAGAATTCCAAAACTACATAGAGACATCCCCCCTCCCAACAACATACACTTACTTTGCTCACTCTTACTTTCCCCAATTCCTACACCTCAAAATGAACCTAGCATGAGTTTAACCAGTCAGCTGCCCTCTGCAAGCTGGGGAACAGAGAATCCCATAGTACTAAAAACCAGGTGGGACAGAGGCATTCCTACGTACAAAAGGTGACTTTTTTAAAAAACAACAACAGTTAAAATGAATGGACCCACGGATAGTAACAAAAAATTGAGGGTAAATGCTTTAAATGGTATAATGTGTATATGCATCTAGAGTATGAAAACCAGGAAGAGTCTTAATATTGACAGACAAACCACTCTTCCTAAAAATCAATCATCAGAATCAACTTCCCTAAGTGTTTTCTGCTTTCTTTTTAAGCTTCTTTCCTTTCCTTTCCTCTTCTTTGTAATCATCAATGAAGGATATGTTTTTATTGGAGAGAGAGAGAGAGAGAGAGAGAGAGAGAGATTTGTTAACTCATGGGATTGGGTTATTATTTGACAAGTTACCTTGTCAAAATAAGTTGATACATTAGTTTGTATGTAACACATAATAAGCAGTCAATAACTGTTAACAAACGGGCCAGGAACATTTTAAATTATTCATAGTAAGTTACATGACTTTGCGCCTTTGCAGCACATCTATTCTACGTGGTAGGTATGTAAAATCAAAACACATGGGTAACGACGAACACACTGGCTAACTAACACATTGATCTGCGTGCATGGCTCTGACCTCCTCTTCTAGTTAACTCAGTGAGGCAACTAAATTGTTTTATTTTGTCTTGATAAAGCTTCACCTGGAACATCCCCAGATCCTTAAATCCTATTTGTATTTCATCTGCTTTCTTGTACGCCAGATGCTGAGTGTGATTTAAACGTTTCTTGTCTACACACTTGCTTCTGGTTTTCCATTTTGTCTACATGCTTCTCATGTTTCTGGAGAAAACTGAAGCCCTTTGAGGAGAATCCAGCTTACTGCAGGAGTGCTTGTGTCAGCATACAACCGAGCAGCTGCATCTCACACGGCAAACATTAGAAGCAAGTGATTTCCTTCCATATTAATAAAGAACTTTCCAGAGGGCTCCAGGTGACAGCTCAGTCATAGGTGGTCAATTTAGCTGCCACCTGACCCTGCCATCTTGGCCACTGTGACTTCACTGGCATCCGTAGGCACCTGAGATGGCAAGCATGACGGTCTTTCCTCAGTCACCATACTGACACCCAAACCAACCAGATCTCCCTTCCGGTGAGATTGGACTGGGTGGCACGTAAGACGCTCATCGGTGGTGGAAGCAGAAGTGAAAACATAGCACTGGAAGCCCAGGGGGCTGGAAATCGGATGTTGACTGAGGAAGAATGGGGCCGGGACAGGGGAGAAGGCAATGAGGTAACTGGAGCATTGCTTTGGCTCACAAAGACTGACTCCCATTTGCCACAAGGCCTGGCTGGTCCATGGTTTCTTGTTCTTACTTAAAACAGCTTTGCTGGTTGGTTGGTTGGTTGGTTGGCTTTCCTTGATGACTGGCTAAAATTCCAGTTATTCTTATTTGTATAGGATTCCCTGTATGAGGAGACCTGAATAAATCTCTGTTCCTTACAAATAAAAAAATAAAAACCTATATAAGAACGAACATAACACTAAAAGTGGTTAACTTTGGAACTTAAAAATATGCACCACACTAGTGAGATTTATTCATGACCAATTATGAAAAAAAATTCACTTCCAGTATTTTAATACTAGACAATGCTTTACATAGTATAGCAAAATCTTTTTTTGTTTGCTTTTCATGACTAATCTATGGAGAAATTTCTGAGTATATTTCCTAATTGGTTCATATTTTAAGCATTTATATAACATATAATGAATTAGCTACTTATGTTCATTTCATATAGCAATATTACAATCATTACTGTAGTCATATTTTAAAATATGACTATTTTATTTACATTGTTCCTATCATAGAATTTGAAGGATACAGAATTTCTGAAAAAAATCTATTGTGCTTTAACTTATAACAAAGTGATTAGTCTCCTCAGCTATTATAAAATATATATTTTACACATTGCATTAGGCAGTCACAGTTTGAGTTTTTGTTCATTTACTTAAAATTATTCTCTAGGTATTGATGATTTTGGAGCATATGTATGGAGCGTATGTATGGAGCGTATGTAAGCATTTTATTTTTAAATAGCAAAATAAGCCACTATGATACTGGGTTGTCCTCCCAAGTCCTTCCACAAGCTTCCTGTGAATTTCGATTTACTGAATTCTTGCCTGCTTGCCAGTGTCCCTTGCTAACTGATGAACTTCTAGAGAAGGACTTTATCTTCTGTATTTCACAGCTCCATCATCAGGCACATAAGCAGGAAAAAAAAAACCACCTTTAAAAGTAAAGCAAATGATACATTTCCTTCTAAGCTTATGCAGAAACCAAATACCTCCACTGAACATCTATCTACATTATTATTAAGACTTCTAAGGCCATTACGCTCCAACGGTGGTAAAAGCAGATGGTATATTTTGCGATTTAACCCCTAGCAGGAGAAAGAAGTTGATCAAAATTTGTCACCAGAGAACAAATTAATAAGGCATTAAAACATCATTTGGAACCTAACATGGTATGCACTTCCTGTGGCTATTAGCAATTTAATTATTGATGATAGTTTTTGTATTAGAGAGCTTTGATACTGAAGATGGAAACCATAGCAACACCTGTCTTTGCATGCACTTTTTTTGTGTGTATTTAAATATGGAGCATTAGGCGCAAGCTACTTTGTGTGGTTGGAGGTGGGAGGAGAGACTGAGATGGAAGGCTGCCACTGCATTGGAATTATGGAGGGAATGCAGCCGTGTTGTACTCTCCTGTCAATATCTCCACCCAGCTGGTGCTGACATAATTAAGCACATCAAGCACAGAAGACGACATTTTAAATTCCAAGTACTGTTCCAAGACCTGTGAGTAGCGATGAAAGGTGCCTACAGTAATCAATAACACATGGGAAGGTGTGTAGTTCTAGTAGTTTATCTACCCACTTTGGATGTGTTACAAAACACAAAGAACTAGAAAAGCCAAGATTATTAACATCATAAAGAGTGGCCTTGTTTAAAGAATTTGACTTATCAGAGTGTTTTTAATTTTTAAAAATGTACTTAGGATTGGATCTTTCAGCACCAGCATAAAGCAAATAAGTGACACTCCCCTGAGACCTGGAAGGTCAACTTCCGTGCGTCTCCACTGTAGGATTTAACATGCTGTGTATCCGCCGTAAGCTGTCAATAGTATTTGCCGGAAGGAATGAATACCCTGTCCGTAAAGTGGGAATATCCTGTGCATTACAGAAGATTTATGTGGATTAGAAACAAAATGAAGCAGCTAAACATCTGTAGCAACAACTGATGCTCCATAAAGTGGGAGCAATACATAGTTATAATACAGTAGGGGTCCAGTGAATGGATTCGTGCACCTTGAAAGGAACCGTGGGCTGCGATGCTGCATTTGGCACATGGGTGGATCTCAGCCTATCTTCCATGCCCCTGGTCCCCTATCTGGCGGCAGCCCCGCTCCCACTGCTGCCGCTCCCACGCACTGATGGTGCCAGTCCCACTCACACCCAATGATGGCACAGAGCAATTGGGGTCAGCACCAGCAGCAGGTGTGAGCGAGAATGGCACCATCAGTGGGTGTGAGTGGCGGCTACTGCCCCAATCACCCCTCAGGAGCAGCAGGGGGTGGAGAAGCCCTCAGGGGCAACCAGGGCTGGCAAGCTGCCACTCGCACCCACTGACAGCACCGAGCAATTGAGGCCAGTGCTGGGCACTGGTAGTGGGTGTGAATAGGGCTGTTGTCAGCAGTGGTTGCGAGAGGCAGCTGCCAGCCCTGGTCGCCCCTCAGGAGCAGGGGGAGGTGGAGAAGCCCTGAGGGGTGACTGGGTCTGGAAGCCATCACTCACACCTGCTGATGGCGCCAAGTGATCAGGGCCAGCACTGGGCACCAGCAGCAGGTGTGAGCGCCAGGCGGGACTGTCATGCACAGGAGCAAAGAATTTTCAGTAACTGCCAGAGGCTCGCCCCCATGACAGCAACCAGTGTCCCGCCTTGGTCTGGCACCCCTGCTCACCTGCTCCACCATCCCGCCGCGGCTAATGCCTGCCATGTTCCGCACACTCCCCCTGCACACATCATAGCGACCAGTTTTTCAGTTGTTTGGTTGTTCTGTCATTCAGTCTATTTGCATATTAACATTTTATTATATAGGATTATTATATAGGATAATTTAAATTATAATGGGATATATGCCTTTGCTGGTTTGAATCAATAGATAGAGCTTGCGAACTGAAGGGTCCTGTGTTCAATTCTGGCCAGGGGCACCTACAGTTGCAGGCTTAATCCCTGGTCCTGGTTGGAGGCAACCAACTGATGTGTCTCTCTTATGTCCAGGTTTCTCTGCCTTTCCCCCCCATTTCCACTCTTTCTAAAAATCAATGGAAAAATATCGTCGGGTGAGGATTAACAAATAAGAAAATATAAGGAGAGATAGTTATGCATTTTGGCTTTTAAAAATACAACTCAGGAGTCTGTCTCTGACTGTCTTGCCTAACTCTCATTGCTTTACCCCCTCGCAGTCCCCCCCCCCCGCCAATTCTTCTGTTTCATTCTTTTCCAGCCCTCTATTTCCTACACCTTTGTTCAGCAGAGCAGTTTAGTTATCATTTTAAAATTTGTCTTCAAAGCTCATGACTTGAAGGTCTTAGGCGCAGCTCTAAAAGGCATGCCTAAGTATTGTACTAGACAAGGACGATTATCTCCCAGGAAAAATTGTGCCAGCTGAGATGAATTTTTCACCTGCTTCCACTATGTAATTTTCCTGTCATTCATAGAAAGTTCTGTCACATTTGGGGAAAAAAAAAAAAAAGACACCACATGGAACAAGGTCTGTGACGACCCTCCTAAAGCTTGTGGGGCTACAAATTTAGTTTGTGATCCGTAAGGCTGGAATAATCTACATGACGGTTTTCAAAATACAAGGTGGAATTCTAGAGTCTCTGGGAATTCTAGGGTCTCTGGGCCCTTACATCCTAACATTTTTATTTGCTTCATAGGTAAGTATTTGTTGTTGTTCTTTTAATCCATACTTAAAAAGGTTTGAAACTCTCTGGACTATGGCATAAAGCATGAGCAGAATATAAGGCAGTGTTTACTGAGAATAAACTTTCATCTGTTTACAGCATTCTGCAAGATGAATTCAAGGAATAATGTAAGGCATAATCTGCACCGCAGACTGCACAAGGGTACATGGGTTTACAACATGGCATCGGTGTAGATTACCCATCCATAACTTGGAACCAAGCCACAGAGTCAAAGCTTGTGACGTGACACAAACTGTTAGTTTACATGTTGCTTATGGTAAAAAAAAAAAAAAAAATGCCTCACAACCATAAAAATGGGATACAAAAGTGTAAGGTGGGCCTTTTTAAAAATTCTACATGTCTGAAGAGAGAGAGAGCAGTCATTATGATTGTAACTTTCCAGTAGCAGCTAATACTCTTTCAAATAAAATAAGGGCCCGATTTCCTGTCATAAATGTTAAAGAGCTTGCAGGGATTACTGAACACATTCTCTTTGTTTGGGTCCTCTGAGAAGTAGAAGCCAAGGAAGGATTAGATGTACAAGAGATTTTAATGAGGGAAGCTGGTGTGAAGGATGAGGGGAGAAAGCAGGACTAGGAAGAGAGAGCTGCACACCACAGAACTACGCTGGCACCTGCCAAAGAAGAGGAGAAGAAAGGACACGGGTAGCCCTAGCCGATGCGGCTCAGTGAATGGAGCATCATAGTTATGTGGACTGAAAGGTCCCGGGTTCAATTCCAGGCCAGGGCACATGGCCTGGGTTGCAGGCTCGATTCCCACCCAGTAGCGGGGGGAGGGGGGGGTGTAGAAGGCAGCCCATCAATGATTCTCTCGCATCACTGATGTTTTGCTTTCTCTCTCTCCCTCTCCCTTCCTCTCTGAAATCAACAAAAGTATATATATTAAATAACTTCTTTTTTAAACAAAGAGACAGGTAGAAAGTCCTCAGACTGTGATGCGATCTTAAGAAAATTGTGGCCTGTCCCATGGAGTCCCTAAGTCAAAGATGCCCACCAGAGGAGTCCTGTTCCCCGCCAATCCCTGCACATGACCACCTGGGGGCGACCTGGAGGAAGTGCAGCCCTGGGTTCACAGGGGCAGCAGCTGGGGTCTGTGGGTCAGCTCTGCTCCCTCAGCAGGAAATAGGAGCGGTGAGTTTCCTAGCTGCCTCGCTTTCCAAATAGAAAAACCCCTCATTTGTGGAGAACGGTTGAAAATCCTACCCTGGCAGACAACGCATTTACTTATGCCTTTGAATCAACCTGGGAAAATGCGCCTTTATCTTTGCTTTCCCAGCATAATCTTTCCCTGTGAGTAATTTGTCCTGAACAGGGAGCCTTTCGTGGAAGGACTTCCAACTGCATGGAGAATTACGTCGTTCGCATTTTGCAGAATTGGTCATTCTAGTAATATATTTATCTATTTGGTGATCATAAAGTAATGAGGGAAGTGCTTCCTGCATGCAAGGCAAAGCAGACACCATTTC
Source organism: Murina feae (assembly GCA_004026665.1). Lineage (NCBI taxonomy): Eukaryota > Metazoa > Chordata > Mammalia > Chiroptera > Vespertilionidae > Murina > Murina feae. Next base: position 13,113 of record PVJC01014996.1, read on the forward strand.
TTCCCAGCCTGGAAAGTGTTCTCAAGCATGGACTATGCGCTCAGCAAATTAATTTCAAAATCCTATAAACCAGAAAATGATCCACAAGTACTTGGTGACTGAATGGGCCAGGCCTTAACAAGGCATACTGTGCCAGAACAGCTTTTCAGAGGTCTCCTACTCCCTTTTCAATACAATGACCTATACCCTCTACCTTAGAATCCTTACCTAAAATCATGTGTTTTAAGGTAAGAAAAAATTGGGAACTAAAATAGTTATGAACAGTGATTCAGTCATGTTACATTTCCCTCCCCACCCCCACCCCCCCCCCAAAAAAAAAATCTACCCCGGGAAGAAATGTTTGTGAATTTTCAAATTTAATTTTAAGGCTCTATTTTCTACAGTTTAATCTTTGAGAATATATAAAACCCAGAATACAAACCACTCGCTTCATAATGAGATTTCCTTGAACCCCAAAAATGAAATATCTCTAAGGCACGGGGCTTTTGAGCTTGACTTATACACATGTGATTTTTCTGTTTCCAGCTAACTGTATGGTTTTATGAACTCTGTTTCTAATAAGATCATATTATATTAAGTTTACTAAGAAAAATTAATAAAACAAAATCGTAACTTTAGAAACAGATGGCACTGGTCCTCTTTTCCAGGCATGACATATAATACAAAGGCATTTTATGGTAGTAACCCAGGCAGGAAACTACAGTGATACTGTGGGGTGTTTTTTTTAAAATCTTATTTCTTTCAATTCTATAGACGTTTAAGAGACTGAGAGAGTGTCTATTAGCACAACGTAAAAAAGCCAAGAGTACTCAAATCAAGCTCTACATTTACGCATAACTTCCTGAAATCGTATAAATCGCAGCACAGTACCTGTTCTCACACCTCTCTGGAAAGGCCACCACGGAGTCAACTCCAGGGTTTTAAAAGCTGAAGGCTCTGCGGGGATTTGCAAACCATCAGATGCTACCCAGGCGCGGGAGATGGACATTTATTATGTATTTGTTAGGTCTTGCTATATAAGCTCTATGCTTTCCAATAATAGAAAATCATTACAGGTAACGATTATAGGAGATCTTGATTTGATGGACCAATGTGGGAATTAAGTGTGTTTAATTGTTATTTTGTAAGCTTTTAGAGTTTCCAGTTGCCCCTGTCCATTCCAAAGAAATAACAAAATGCGTTTCACGGTTAAAGGGAGAAATACTTCCGTATCAAAAATTGCTTGTTTTTTTATTATTGCAAGAATTGGCTCACTGAGCTTAGCTCAGGCTCCCAGGTCTCAGGGAGAATGCTATGATTAATGAGGTAGCCATTAATGTCAGTAGGCTGAACAACCAAAATCTGATTATATTAAAGTGCTTCCCAAACATTAGGGTCACATTAACAGTTTATTGAAACAAGCTGATAAAATTTAAAATGGTCATCTAATTCCCTTGGGTTCCTAATTGTTGCATGATAAATCACTCTGCAGAGAAATCTTTTGCAATGTTCCAAATGAGAAAATGTAATTTACTGTGCCATTACTAGGGTGCTTGGAGCACTTCAGGTCTTTAACAGGAGGATTTTGCGAGAATAGGAGGAAGGGGGGAGCTCAGTATTTTGTGTGTTTTTTTTTAAGAGTCTAGCCTTGAATAAAACCTCTTCATGATAAATCTTCCACTGGGTGAGAAAAATGATGCATTTTATGAGCCTGCATTATATAAGAACAAATTACATTTAAGCTCCTTATGAGTCAATTACTGAAAGTTCAGCGTGAATGAGCCTTTATTGATGATCATCCACTCTTTAGGTGGGAATCACTGTAGCAATCAACTGTACCCTATAAACTAGCTGAAATATTTCTTCTCTGTGGAAGTCTGGTCGAGCTACCTCCACAGACCGTGTCCACTTTGAAAGATCATTTTCAGGGGTCCGAGTAGAACAAGTCAAATTTTTGCCTGTTCGGGCTTCTGGTTATATGTCAATACCTGAATGCAGTATTTCCAGGAACAGCCCCTCATATATTAAGTGTTTGAGACCATGTCATCACGTATTCCTGGAAAACCCCACTGGCCACGAGAAGGGAGAAGAGGCAAGTGTTTCTGGAAATGGTCTGAAAAGGTGGTGGCCTCCATTTTTTTTTATATATATATAACTGATGACATAGTCCAAGGAGAGGCATGTGAGCATGTGCAAATAATGGGTAACTGTAATCGATGCAGTGTTAACGATAAGGACAGATTCTGGCCCTGACCGGTTTGGCTCAGTGGATAGAGCGTCAGCCTGCAGTCTGAAGGGTCCCAGGTTCGATTCCGGTCAAGGGCAGGTACCGTGGTTGCGGGCACATCCTCAGTGGGAGGTGTGCAGGAGGCAGCTGATCGATGTTTCTCTCTCATCGATGTTTCTAACTCTCTATCCCTGTCCCTCCCTCTCTGTAAAAAAATCAATAAAATATATTTTTAAAAAAGAAAAAAGAAATATTCTGGGCTTTGACGCTCTAAATTACTACAATTATTATTTAAATTTAAAGAAAAAAATTTTCTGCACAGCTTTTTGACCTCTCTTTCTCCCTTCTCAGAGTGGGTTCGGGGCCTTCCTCTCTGCGTCCTAAGCTGACTGCATAAACCTGTAACAGAGCACTCACCAAATTGTAGTGTAACAATTTATGTGTTTGCGTGGCCTACTAGTTTCAAAGACAAGGATTATATTTTGAAACAACTGCTTTATCCAAGATACAATCATAAAGTCAGTGGACAGTAAATGTTCAAGAAATGTTTATCGAACAATTAATGGATGAATAAATGAGTGAATAAAAAGGGAATAAATCTCCAAATGTCAAATTTGCCATGTTATTTCCCCAGTACTCCATGAATATTTTACATGTTTAATTTGTGATCGAGATGACTGAAAAAATTCCTTCTGTCCCTCATTTTAATCTTATTTTTCTAAATACCAGAAATGATTGCTTTGGTAACCTTTCTCTTTGGTTTGCCCATATGTCCCACCAAGAAAGACTCATGCTTGGTGTTAGTACGTCTTGTATATTTTAGTTAGTTTTTGTTTTTACTGTTTTATTTTGCAATACTTTAAAGTTTACAGAAAATTTCACAGAGCTATTACAAAGAACTCTTTGATACCCATCATCTAATTTTGCCATTTAAATGTGACCATTTGTCTTGGGTATTTTATCACCCTTTTTTTCCTCTTTACCCCTAAACTCTTCAGAGTATATTTTCTAAGGACATCATGAAATTTAACATAATACCATATTTTTTTCTGATTTAGACATTATTCAAATTTCTCCAATTATCCCAAGAATGCCCTTTATATTTATTTATTATTGAATTTATCGGGGTGACATTGGTTAATAAAATTATATAGGTTTCAGGTATATAATTCTATAATACATTATCTGTACCAACAAAATGAAGAGACAAGACCAAACAAACAAACAAACAAACAAACAATCTAATGAAGAAAGGGGCAAAGATAGATCCAGAGACAAATAGCAGGGAAGGTGGGGGGTTAGAGAGCAACCAAAGGACTTGTGTGCATGCATATTGGCCTGACCAATGGACACAGACACTGGGGCAGTGAGGGCTTTCCTGGGGTGGGAATGGCTGGGCAGGGGGCGGGGGTGTCAATCAGGGAAGGAGGAGACATATGTAAATTTTTGGTCAATGAAGGGAAAAAAAGAAAGAAAGAAAAAGAAAAAAGGGCAAAGGACCTGAATAGACACTTCTCTAAAAAGGTCATACAGATAGCCAATAGATATATGAAAGGATGCTGGACATCACTAATCAGCAGAGACATGCAAATGAGATATCACCTCACACCTGTCAAAACAGCTATCATCAATAAATCAACAGACAACACATGTTGGCAAGGATGTGGAGAAAAGGAAACCCTCATGCATGGTTGCCTGCCAGTTGCCCCTAAGAGTTGGGTCGGGTGGGGTGAGCATTTCATTAGGGTGGGAGCAAGTGGTTCTCTCCAGGCCAATGCAGATTCTGATTTGGTCAATGGGGGGGGGGGGGCTGCTCAACACAGAAAAGATGGTGTCCACCTGCTGGCTGTGTGAGAGGAGGGCTTGCCACACCATACAGTGGTGGCTGTTCCTCCTGCAGTCTCCCTGATGGCGCACAACTTGGTTTCTCCCTGTTATGTCTCTGGCATCTCACCCACCAGCCACTGCCCCACTTCTGGAGCTCAGGATGAGAGCCTGTGAGCAAGTCTGTCTGTGTGCGGGCCCTTCAAGAGAATGTCTGGCTGTCCATCTCCCTCTGACAGGTAAAATCCCTGCTGATTTTCACAGCCAGATGTTGTGGAAGTTCTTCCTGGCTCAGGTGCTCCAACTTGGGGGCCTGGTATGGGGCTGGGATACCTTGCTTCTCAGGGGAGACCTCTACAACGGGGATATACCTCCTGACTCTCAACTGCCACATGTGGGTGTGAAGCCAGCCTGTTTCATATCTCTCCTCTTCCTACCAGTCTCAACGTGGCTTCTTCCTTACAACCTTACTAATAAGACTAGCTGGTTTGGCTCAGTGGATAGAGTGTCAGTCTGCTGACCAAAGGGTCCTGATTTTGATTCAGGTCAAGGGTCAATCGATGTGTTTCTCTCACATCAATGTTTCTTTTTGTCTCTCCCTCTCTCTTCCACTCTTCCTAAAAATCAACAGAAAAATATCCTTGGGTGAGGATTAACAAAAAATAAAAAATAACAGGACTTCTGTTCAGCTCGTCTTCAGATGCTTATCCGGGTTGATTGTTCTAGAAGTTATTTGTAATTCTGAAGTATTCAGGGGAGGAGGTGGAGACAGCATTCACCTACTCCACCATCTTACCTGGCACCCCCATTTTGGGAAACATCTTGAAAGCGTATTTGAAGTTAAATATACATCTGGCCATTACATTCCTTAAGTATTTACTCAAGAGAAATAAAAGCACATGCCCAGGCTAATACTTGTACACCAATATTCATAGGATCTTTCTTGGTAAGAGCTAGAACATGGAAATAACTCACATGTCTATTAATAGGAAAAATGATGAATAATTTGTAGTATATTCATACAATGTACTACTACTAAGCAATAGAATAGAATGAAATGAGGATACATACAACAGTATGATGAATCTCAAGATAATTATGCTGGGTAGAAGCACGCGGAATTATACTGTATGATTTCACTTCTATAAAATTGTAGGAAATGCAAACTAATGTGTAGTGCCAGAAAGCACATCAGTGCCTGCCTGGGGATGGGAGTGGTTCGGGGAAGAAAGTGGTTCAGGGAAGAAAGTAAGAGGTCACAAGAAAACTGATGGAACTGTATATTAGCTTTATCCTGGTGATGTTTCCACGGATGTATATATGTCACAACCATCAAAATACACACTTTAGGATGTGAAACTTAGTGTGCATTAAGACAGTTGCAAAACAAAAACAAAATACGAAGTGATATCATCATGATTAATCAGCTCAGATTTAATATTCTAAAGGGAAAATGCTCTTTGATTTTTCTATAAAGAATCTGAGTAAGACAACTATCACATGACCGCACTCATTTGTGGAATCTAAGTAACAAAATAAACTGATGAATGGAGTGAAACCAGAGACATAGAAACTTGGAATAGAGTACAGAATCTCAGAGGGAAGCGGGGGTGGGGGGGGAGGAGAGTGGGTGGGAGGGAGGTAATCAACCAAAGACCCTGTATGCATAGATGCATAACCCAAGGACACAGACTATATGGTGCTGAAGGCCTGGGGCAGGGGGTGTGAGGGGGCTGCCTGGAAGGGGTAAATGGGGGGAAAAGGAGGACATATGTAATACTTTCAACATAAAGAATTATTATTTTAAAAAAGAATCTAGGCAATGTTTCCTGTATACATTTGTGCCTACCAACTTCCTTGATTCTGTGCTGTTTCTCATCAAACATAAATTCACCGTATTTAATTTTTGTTTGGAAGCTTTTAAAATATTTCCAATTCATTACAACTGAAATTATTTATAAGAATTAAAACTCACATTATATATACATTCACAGATACACCAGTTTAACATACCAAAAATTACCATCACACTTGTTACCTAAATTTCTTCACATTTCCCTTTTTCTATCACGAAAGGACTGCATTACTCTTCTTTGGAACTGAATGTGTCCAGATGTCTCTTACCATATCTCTGCTACTCACCCCACTAATTCACTTCTAGTTTACCCAACACCCTTGACCTCTCTTTACACATAATTTTATCAGCGGCCAAATGATTCCTAACATCTTTTGTTTCACTTCTAACAACACCATGAAGACTGTGACTCCTTCTCTTCACCCCATAAATCCTGAGGAGTATAGCTCGATATCCCTTTTTGCCTTTTTCAGTAGTAGCACACATCACCCAGGAGCAGGAAAAGAAATGTGTGATGGGCCATCGGTTATGAGTTGCATAACTTCCTTTTCTTCATGGAGTTCTCTTTGAGGTGCTAAGAATAAGTTATTAGGATAGAGGGGGGAGGGGGGAAAATTAAGGGAACAAAAAACAAAGAAAGAAGAATGGAAGACAACAAAAGGGGAAAGCCGCCAAGTCCAATCAGCTTTATGTAGGTACTAATTACGCCCCACACAGATGATGCTTTACGGAGTCGGTCGCCTTTCAGTAGCACGATGGCCCTAACCATGTGCACTGCCTGCGTCCCAGCACGCATTCAATCGTGCTTAACAGGAAGAGCAATCTTCCACAAGGGTGTTATACCACATACCCCTTCCGCCCAAAGTCTTTCAAAGTCTTCCCTTCGCTTCCCACTCATGGTGACTAGCCGGGCCTACAGCCTCCCAGATGTGCTTGTCCCTGCTTACTTCTCCAGCCTTGCTTTCCGCTGACTCTACTTTTTCACTTTTTTTTGAAAGACCTCATCTCCGTTAGCATATGTCATAGCGTTCACTTAGTGCTCTCCTTAACACTCCTGCTCCTCAGCTCACAAACTCCTGATCAATCTTCAGGCAGTTCTTAGTCTGACAGATGGACAGTTTGAGGCCGTTGAGTAAAGAATGTACCCCTACTACATACCCTCGTGAAAACCGTAAATTATGCTTTTTCTTTTCTGGCATTCACTAATATTTCTAAAATATTATCCGTATTTCTGTAATTATTTGTTCAGTGTCTCTCCTTCACCAGATTTATTTTGTCCAAGACTGGTAAATAATTTGTTAGTTTCAATCTTTTATTGTTTTTACTCTTCATTATATCCAAAGCCCTAAGAATAATAGTACCTGATGCAGAGTCAATGCTCAATAGATATGTGTATCATGCATCAGTGAATGGATTAGACCAAAAAGTAATTCTGTGAGACAGATTCTTATGTTCTCATTATCTGTAAGAAAATTGAGAGCTTAAATTGCCATGTTAATAATGGAAGAGATAACAAAGAAGATAAAGAAAAAAAAAAAGCAGGTTTAACTAAGAAAAACTCTTTAAAGGGAATAAGAATCCTTGACATAAATATAAATTTTGGTTTATATTTAGTTGCACTGAAAATGTATTTAGCTGCATTTTCCACTTTAGATTAGAGTACCCGGTTAGATCCAACACTGCTTCCTTAAAGTTAATCATCTCAGAACGTTAGCACTGGAATGCCCTGTAGCACATGCCTTTGTGCCCTGGACTACGTCTGTTTAGCCTACCTGTGGTTTCACCTGCAGCCACGGTGGGCTTTTATGTACAGATTGCAGAGCCTTTAATATTCTCTCCTTCAGACTGCTTCCAAAGCCCGGGTCTCACCCAGCCATGGACCATGGAACAGGTACAATCTGGGGGAGAGGGTTCCTACTGCCTGGGCAGCCAACAGCCAACGCGTGGTGGAGTGAGTGGGCAACTTCCTCCGCCGTCTTGTCGCTCATAGTGACGATGTGGACATACTTTCCACACGGAACTTACAAAGTTCCCAGAGGTTCTGACCCCCTATCCACAGTGGTGACCGTCTCAAAAACTGGTTAACTCATTACTGAATTTCCCTCCTCCTCCCCCTGGTCTCATTCCTCCTTGTCGCCCACTCTGCCTTGTTAAAGTCACTTCTCACATAAGCTGCCTACACCCAAGTCCTTGTTTTAGGTTCAGCTGTGGGGAAACCTAAATTAAGACTAGTCCATTTCCTTAATTCTCTACTTAATATGAGCATAGCTGGGCCCTGGAGAACAAATTAGATGGTATCCCATTGCTCTTGAAGAAAAGGCACTCTTCAGTGGAGTACAAAGAAAGGTAAACATGATCATGATAATACAACGTAACTTTTGTGTTAGATGAATTCTCACCTAAAATTGGAAAATAGAGAGCTGTTATTTTGACTGAAGAACCAGAGGACAATTAAGCAGATAACGAAGATTTGAGGAGTCTTGCAGGATCAGTAGAACAAGATTAGGAGATAGAGAAAGGGTACTAAGGATCAACAGCACATACTGAATCACAGCAAGACGTGCTATATGTTGGAAACAGCGAAACATTCAAAGATTCTGTAACAACTGTACTAAGGTTGTACTAGATACTCTGGAGTCAGTCCCTAGAGGAGGGGTGTTACAGGTGGTGAGGTGACGTAAACGCCGGGAGAAGGGTTTTAAGGGATAAAACACCCTGTTTTAAACTGTAACGATGGGGAAGCATGAGACGTTTTTAAACAGGGCGGTTCTGATATCAAATCTGCGTTTTCGAAAGATGATCTCACCAGCCGTGAAGAGAATGCTGGAACTGGAATTGGGGAAAGCCGGAGGCAGGGAGAGATTAGGAAGGTGGCAGGAGAGAGAATGGAGGAGAGGACTCAAGAGGTCAGTATTACAAAAGCTGAGTCCCGAGTATCTCAGGCATCCCAAAGCCCTCTGTGGTGGTTTGTTTTTAAATAGGTGCCCCACGCCTCCACAATTTCCTGCTGCTGCTCCTGTGCACATCATCTGTTCGGATGAATCAAACTCTATGAGCCAAACATGGGGCACTGCTGCCTTTGAGGTTGGTTCTTCAGCACCGAATCTGCGATGGAGACTTGCATGTGAGAGGCTGACTAGGGTGTGCCCCTCAGGCCCACACCTGTGGTGCAACGAGAGCGGTCAGGCTGGACAGAGGAAAGATTTGAACTGCCATCCGCTCACAGCAAAGGCACCCATCGGCCCCACGGGGACTGCTCTACAGCCAAGATGGTCCTTCGGGGATGCCTGGCTGTGCAGCGAGGTGACAGGGCCATTACGCCTCACCCTGAGATCAGTCCTCGGATGTGAGCTGTCCTCAGGCAGGACAGTGACCTTGGACATAGAGATGATCTTCTGCTCAGGACAATATTCAGAGAGAATCAGCTGAGACCTGCCAGCTCAGGCCAACACCTCTGACGTCAGCAGGAATGAGTGTCTGAGTCCTAAAGGGGGCATCTGGCCATATCCTACAGTGTCCACTACAACACTTCTTTTTTCTTTTCTTATGCCCTGACTAGGAATTGAACCTTCGACCTTTTGGTGCACAGGACAATGCTCAACTAACTGAGCCACACCAGTCAGGGCTACAACTCTTTATTATACCCCATCCCACTTATCATGTTGCGGTCCTAGTAGATTTCAACGAGGTCAATCTTAACAGAAGGCACCCCAACTTTGGTAACACCGGAGTATAATCAACATTTTAAAGCAGAAAGACAGAATCAAGTCCTCCTTGGTGATAGAAAATTATTATTATTTTTCTTTAGGAAATGAAATTTAAAAAATACTGTATAACCCCTATTGAATTGCATAATTTATTTTCTCTTTGTTTTTGTATTTTTTTCAAAAACAACGTATGAATACCTCTAAAATTTCCCGAGCAGAAGCAGTAAGGAGCCTCCTGGACAGAAAATTTTTCTTATTTTAAGTTATGGCTGATGCAGACTCAAATTGCAACCTACTCTAGGGCTGAGAAAATGAATTTGAAAATAAGTCACTATGTCAAACTGCAATTTTCGGGAGGTACCCATAGTCAGCAGCTGTCATACCAATAAATAACCAGAATTGGGTATTTTCTCCCATTCTGGTGACTGGAAAATAGTATTTGAAGTCAATACTGTATAATAATGGCATTAAACACCCTCCGCCCTCCCCCCCCCCAAAAAAAAAATAAATAATGCCACACACAATTGCCTCAAAGAAGCATCTAATCTGTTATGCTTCCAAAGGATGCTATTCTGGTTTACTCATTTTCAACGAATTTCCACTGAAATTGTAAGGCCTGCCATTGTCCTGAGACGCTCTCCAGGGGTGCCCTTCCTCATCCTCCTTCAAAAGGCAACCTTTGGGAACACTGGCAAACTCTGGTTCGAGGCACCCATACATTTCTACCAAAAAGATTGTGCTGTGAAATTGTACTTGAGACGTTGTTTTTCCTAGAGATTCATTTGCGACACTCCATTTCCACCGTGGCTTTCCCACTCATGTCAGCCTTAAAAATAAATCATTATGTGTGCTTCATGCGATCCTTTTAGAATGCAATAAAACAGATTGTTTTTAATGGCTATTCCAGCAATGAAAAGTATCTGTGTGAGGTGGAAACAACCAAGTGATGCTTTTTCAATTCCTTTTAATAGCATGAGGATCTTTGCAACCTGCTGTGAAAAATATTCTCTTAATGATAAGCCTGTGGCACAACTTAAAGAGTCATCAAGAAATAAATGTGCTGCTGTCTGGCTGGCAGCTTAGTGTCCCTTAATTGAAGTGCTGTAAGATCCTGCGCGCAGGGAAGCCTCCGGGGTTTTGCAGCTAACTGCCACCGGCCCCTCTGATGAGACATGCAGATGAAGATGTGTCAATACAATCTCCACCAATTTTCCGTAATAGCAGAGACTGATTAATTTTATAACCATGGGTGCTTCTATTAGCGAACCTAAGGGATGATTTAGACTTTATTAAGCAACTTATTTCTATCTTTTTTTTTTTTTTTTTCAAGAGAGACTGTGGCAGCAGAGTTTATCTCCGAGTGCTACGCGATGGCATACTTTCTAATAAGGTTTCTAAATTTATTATGAAAGAGAGAGTCATGCGCTCACCTGGGCTGGGAGGAGCTTAGTGGCAACCACTTTTTTTGGACTCCTGAAGTTTCAAAAGCACTTCAAACAATCGGAGTTTTCCCAAAACAAAAGGAACTGCATCTTTGAAGCAATGGAGTTGCCAGCTCTTAGATACATTTTTAATGGGCAGAAGAATTGAAGGAACGGAATCAGGAGTATGTGGCTCTATATTTTAATTTTTGCTTGATATAAAATTACTTTAATATTTTATCATAATGGCCCTTGAACATCTAAGATCCTTTAGTTACCCATAATCAACTAATGCTTTATATTTTAAGGCTTTGCTCAATAAAAAATTAATTTTCATGCACGGGTGGGCGACGTATTTGGAGATCGAACTGCACGAGTTTATACATAAAACAGGCTCCAGTTTATATATTGAAACCGAAAATTGCTGTAACATTCGCAGTGCAATAAAAATCAGATACAAAGAGTCATTTAAAACCCCTGAAATGTGAGCTCAGAGACGCACCTTTGTATTTTTTTAAACTATAAAAAGAAATGAACCTGCATTTACAATGTTCAATTTCCAGTAAATTTATTATTTTTTTTAAAAAAAGACTGAAAACCCATTAAAAGCCATTTTATCCCATGAGCAGTCTGCACAATGAGACTATTATTAGTACTTAATCCTGTTAGAGAGCCTGGAATTATAAAATGCTTATTGTACTAGTAGATGTGATAGTCAGTAAATGGCAGCCGACATCCTTCTCTCAGGATGAAGGAGGTTTGTAAATAGCCTTTGGAGGGAAGAAGGGGCACGTCTCTGTCCCCCTCAATGTTCTCCTCCACTAGCGTGTGAAGCTGCAGAGATCTGGGCTCTCCGACAGCGGAGGCATCTCCCATAGAACGCATGCAGGCCTTAAATAAATGCTTCATGTCGTTCCATATCAAACGTTCATTGGAATATGTAAAAATGGTGTTTTCTTTTTAAAAACAAAACCTTTTTATTGATTTCAGAGAGGAAGGGGAAGAGAGAAACATCAATAATGAGAATCATTGATTGGCTGCCTCCTGCACACCCCCTATTGGGGATTGAGCTCACAACCTGGGCATGTGCCCTTGACCGGAATCAAAAGTGGGACGATTCAGTCCACAGGCCGATGCTCTATCCATTGAGCCAAACCAGCCAGGGCAAAAATAGTGTTTTCTTGATTTCCTTAAACAATGACTCAAGAGATTACATTTAATTTATGGGAATGTGACTATGGGAAGTTTAAATGTATATAAAGGATGAGTTCTAGCAGGTTTGGCTCAGTGGATAGAGCATCGCCCTGTGGAACAGAGAGTCCCGGGTTCGATTCCGGTCAAGGGCACATACCTTCGTTGTAGGCTCCTCCCCAGCCTGGGCCCTGGTCAAGGCATGTGCAGGAGATAACCAACTGATGTGTTTCTCTCACATCAATGTTTCTCTCTGTCTTTCCCTCTCTCTTCCACTCTCTAAAAATCAATGGAAAAATAGCCTCGGGTGAGGATTAATAACACAATAACAAAAGTATATAAAGGATGAAATTGCACATTAAGAAGATATATTTAGTGCGTAAATATAGTGAACTTAAGATTACAGTTGTTGCTACTATTTTGATATCACTTAGGACTGATGCACAGCTCACTGCATATGGATAATGTTTTAGGAAACTCTGGCAGCCCTTCTGTTGGCAGTGGTGCAAACAGCGCCAGGTGTTAGACTGACGGGAGTCACACCTGACCTTGGTTCAGCAACCTCAGTGCTGGAGTTCTGGCTAAGAAAGAGCTCAGAGTCAAGACTCAAACCATAAGAGAGAGCTTATTTAGAAAGTCACAGAGCAGGAAGAAGTAAGCAGTAGAGGAATGGGGTTGGGAAACAAGTCACGGAGGCAAAAGAAGAATCCTTAAAGCTCAGGAGAGAGAAAGGTGAAGGTAATGCGCCTCAGGGTGGGGAGAAGGGGTTGGGGGGCGGGTGAGAAAAGGCGTGGGCGTGCTACCGGGAGGCACAACCACACTGGGTTCCTCTCAAAGGCTTTTATCTGCTCTCCCAAGGCCCGGATGTCAGGGGAGCTCCAGGGGAAGATCTCAAGAAAACATTCATCATCTTCCCAGGTGTGTCCCTTCTGGGTTGTGTTCTCCACTAATTGGTTGGCACAAGGGCAGGGGATCATTGTCAATGCAGCTGGTTCTGAGGGCAACCTTGACATTGCTGTCTGGTCTTGCTGCTGAGGCCTAGACATTATCTCTAGGGATTCACGCCTAAGGGAGTGGTCGCACAAGGGCTTTTGTGGGAGCTGCATGAGGCCACTTTTCAGCTCCTTGTTCTTCCTCAGAGGGGGTCTACCACATGACTGGCAACACACCAGGGGAGACAAGAGCAGGGAAGGGTCCCACCTGCATGACCAGCGATATGAAAGGTGAGAGGGTCTAAACCACATGACCAGAAATACTCTTGTGGGGAGGAAGGTTACGGGGGAGCGAGGTTGTCAAGGTCTTTGTTTTCCTTATTTTACCAGTTTCTAGGCACCTCGTGTTTTTCACGCTGGTGACCTCCTGTGCCTGGCCCATTGTCCTTGCTCTGTTCATGTCTGTCTAACTGCCTAGCACACTTCAGCAGTGCTGTGAGGAAAAGCATGTTCTCTCTTTGGTTGGGGTATCTCATGATGATAATTTTGCTGTGAGATTAGAGTTGGCTCTGTCAATAATAGTGCACTTGTTTGGGGGAAAGAGTAATAAGGCCTGCATCAAGTCATTGATGATTACCATAGTTCTTGGCTGTACTTTGGGCCAAATACAAGAACGTACAAATGAATGAAGAATGAATGAATGAATGAATGAATGAATGAATGAAGAAAAAAATGCTCTCTCTGATGTATTTTGCGTGACGGAAAACATTGTTCCCTGTTTAATTTTAACTTTTATAATAAGTCAATATGAAACATAAAAAGAAAATAAAGTCAACCTCCTATGAAGGTTTTGGGAAAAATACAGTAAAATGTCCACATTAAAATAAATGAACCTTCCTATTTGAGTTTTGAGATTGACAACTGAGCAAATCCTATTCCATACATCACATGATGCAATAAAAATAGCTGCTGTGGGTACAGCTGAACGCCTCTGCAGCTGCAAGGATACTTCTTGGAAATAAAGTTTGTGTTTACACAGGTGCAGCCATATTTAACCCCCCCAAAAAATGCTGTATGCACTATGCAAACAATTCCCTGTGTGTTTCCTTTGGCAGAACTCTCTCCAACTGAAACAAATTCATATCAAGCCCATCACTCTGTGATACCTATGCAAACAATATGGGAAAATTCCTGTACGAAGAAGAGGATTCTCACCGTGCATCTTGTAGATAAACGACTGAAGCAGGAGCCACTGGGTTGAAGCCTGCTAAGAAACCATGCCCTTAGTGAAATATTTAGCACCTAATATTATGTTTGTAAGCTGTTAGAGAACATTAATATTGCAGGGAGCAACTATCAGGGGTGTTCTCTATCTCTAGTAACTTGAAGGGAATAATGACTGGCAGAGGGACTGCAAAAATTGAACGTTATTTCCTTAACAACTTAATGTTCTATTCCCATTTTAGTCACATCATATGGATTATTTTTCAAAATATCGAATTTGTAGATATGTATTATTTTATTACGTTGCTATTAAGAATTGACCAAGAATGTTGTATTTCAAAAGTCACACGTTTATAAAATTATGGTTTTGCAGATATCTCTCGTAGCAATATTTTTGCCAATGTGTCTCCTAGGGCAAAGGAAACAAAGGGAAACATAAACAAATGGGTCTACCTCAAACTAAAAGGCTTCTGCGAGGCAAAAGAAACCATCAACAAAATGAAAAGGGATCCCACTGCATGGGAGAACATATTCTCCAATGACACGGCTGATAAGGGGTTAATTTCCAAAACATATAACTCAACACCAGGAAGACAATCCAAGTAAGAAATGGGCAGAGAACCTAAACAGACACTTCTCTGAAGAGGACATGCAGATGGCCAACAGACATATGAAAAAATTATCAGAGAGTCACCAGAGAGATGCAAATTGAAATCTCAGTGAACTGTCACCTCACATCTGCCTAAGAGGTTACTATCAATAAATCAACAAACAAGTGTTGGCAAGGATGTAGAGAAAAGAGAACCCAAGGGCACTGATAGTGGGAATGCTGACTGGTGCAGCCACTGTGGAAAACAGTATGGACTTTCCTCAAAAAATAAAAAATGGAACTGCCTTTTGACCCAGCAATCCCACTCCTGGGAACATACCCTAAGAATCCCGAGATGCCAATGTAAAAGACTATATGCACCCCTAATAACAGCAGTGTTATTTTCAATAGCCAAGATCTGGAAACAGCTCAAGTGCTTATCAGTAGATGAGTCAATAGAAAAGCTGTGGTACATTTACACAATGGAATATTACACAGCCATAAAAAAGAAGA
Organism: Murina feae; assembly: GCA_004026665.1. Taxonomy (NCBI): domain Eukaryota; kingdom Metazoa; phylum Chordata; class Mammalia; order Chiroptera; family Vespertilionidae; genus Murina; species Murina feae. The sequence continues at coordinate 28,575 of PVJC01014996.1, forward strand.
AACTCTTATCTTTGCAACAACATGGATCTGGAGAGTAGTATGCTAAGTGAAACAAGCCAGTCAGAGAAAGACAAATCTAATATAATAATAGAAGAATGTGCAAATTAGCCAGGATGCCGTAACATCACAACCGATCTCCAAGTGGCAGAGAGTTATAGGAGGGCGAGTCAGCAGGTGGAGAGCTACAGGAGGGTGGGGCAGCGAGCTATTAACGACAGAGAGCTACCAGCGGCAGTGGGTAGGGTGGCCAACTGAGGCAAGCGGCAGCGAGCTACTTGCGCACAGATTCATGCGCAGGGCTACTAGTACTATATAATCTTACATATAGCGGACTCTAATAAACAAGAATCTGACAAACACAATAGAAACAGAAGCGTGGCTACATAGAATAGACTGACAGAGGTCAGAAGGGATGGGGGGATGAGGGACTGGATGAAGGAAAGTAAAGAGATTAGCCAGAGAACATATACGCATAGTCTATAAACACAGACAACAGAGTGGAGATAGCCAGAGAGAAGGGAGGTAGGGGCTAAGTGGAGGTGAGCAAAGTGGGGGGCGGGGATATGAGACATCTGTAATAGGGTCAACAATAAAAATAAAGAAATCATGCACATTTTTTTTTTACTTTCTAAAAACAATTTATACACTGTGCAATTTATTCTTATTGAAGTCAGAAATTCTTTACAGATAGTGTGAAAATGCATTTATCTTCCATTCCAATGTTTATGTTAAATTTTATTCATTCATTCAATAGCTATAATTATATTCTGGGCACTCACTGTTCTAGACACTGAGAATACAGTATTCAATAAAACAGACAAAAGTTTTATCTTGAAAAATGAATATGCTTTAGGAGAATGTTAGAATTTACTGCTGTCGACCATGTGAAAATTAGTAAAGTTAATCAGAAATGTGAATGACCCAAAGAGGAAGTGATGGGGGCTGAAGTGGTAGTGATGAAGAGAAAGTTGGACCCAAACCCTTGAGCGTGGTTGGCACATGGTATATCAGTTTATTCCTCATCACTAATTTTCCCTGAAAAACTTGAAAGCGATAAAGAAAATGAAATTCCACATTTCCCTAGCCTACAGCAACTATAAGAATAATCTTAATAGTCAAACTAGTTATGGGAAGAGTTTCTAAATAAATAGCATCCAAATTAGTATCTTTGACCTTCTCTGAGACATACAACCAGAGGTCAGGTTGGAATGGAATAGCTTCTACAATGACTGAGAATCTTTCTTATTATAGTACCATAAGTATAGCCTCCAATGTCTGTTAAATGCCCTCTGAAATAAACAAACAAACTCTGGATAGCACAGCTTGTCTGACCTTTCACCCCATCTCTAGGTGGCTGGCTTTCTAAACTTATCTCATGCCATTTCTCCCCTCACACCACATGCTAAAATTGCTCTGAACTGCTTGTTAGTCTCACGATGATTCATGCTCTTTCTGGATTCTGTTCCTTTGAATTAGACCTTTGCCTAGAACCTTTGCTCTTCCACTTCACTCCTTTGCTGGCTAACTCATTGGTCTCTTGGGTCCCTGTTTAGATGCTGCTTATTTCTAGAGGTCTCCTCTGACCCCTGTGACTTAAACTCCCTTCGTATGCACTTCCACGGCCTTTAATTATTCCCACTGCAGCCCATTTCACTCTGCATTATATTTGCTTGTTTACTTATCTATGTTATCTATAAGACTGAGGGTGTTTTGTGAAGGGAGGGAGGGAGGAAAAGAAGGAAGTAGGACAGTAGAAATGAGATCCACAGCCCCTTATCTAAAAACAAGATAGGAATAATATGACAGCAGCAGACCCTGGAAAAATGCAATCAGTAAATTACCAGTCTTCTGCAGAAAATTACATTTCATTGGAAATTAGTTGGCAGGTCAGCTTTCTCTACATTCAATGATTTTCTTTCATCATTTTGCTTTAAATTTCTTCTCTAGACTATATATTGTAACTAGAGGCCTGATGCACAAAATTCGTGCAAGGGGCTCAGCCCTCACAGCCCCAGCTTCCTCAGCCGGCCCTTGCAGCCCCTTGCTGCCCCGGCTGGCCCTTGTAGCCCCTTGCTGCCTCAGCTGACCCTCGCAGCCCCAGCTTCGTCTGGAAGGTCATCTGCACGGTTGTCTGGAAGGTCATCCAGATGGAGGTTCTGCTGTTTGGTCTAATTAGCATATTAGTTTTTTATTATATAGGATGTAGTGTTGTTGTTTTCAATATTAGTGTAAGTTTACCAGTCTTTCTAGAGGGATAGCTGAGTAAACATTTGTGAGTTACGAATATTGCACAAGTTGAAACAAATCTTTGTGTTTGGTGTGTGTACTGACATTAGAGTCGATAGAGAAAATATGGTATTTACACAGAGGAAAAAAAGAAACTTGAAACTTAGACTAAGCACTCATTATGACCAAACGACTGATCACTACAATGCACACTGACTACCAGGGGATAGCTGCTCAATGTAGGAACTGCCCCCTGGTGGTCAGTGCACTCCCACAGCCAAACTCCCTCAGTCCCTCACCCCAGTTGGTCCCTCCTCCTGGCTAAGGCTCTGGGCATCAGAAAATCTGGGTCTGGGAAGCCTGTAGGAGGAGAGTGACCCCAACACTGATGGAGACAGAGCAGCAGGTTGAAGGGGGCAGAAGGGGCAAGGCAGCAGCCTAACTGCAAAGACATAAACTAAGTACCACCACCATCTTACCTCTGCCACTGCACTGCACCGCTTGCCCTTCTGCCCCTGTCAGCCACTTCTAGTTTGGCCTGGCGCTTTTCTGGGTTCCCAACCACTGATTGGCTAGCGCTCTTACAGTGGTGTGCCACCATTGGCCAAAGTCAGCTATCTATCATGCTTGGGGGTGGAGCACCAAGAAAATATGTGGCTGAGGTTGGAAAGATGATCTGTCTGTCTGTCAGCAACTCCGCCCCAGAAAGAGTGAGGTGGCCCACATGGGCAGCAAAGTAGAGCTGTATTTTCACCTCAGAGTATAGCTGGTGTTCAGGCCATTTTGGAGCACTCTGTGTGTGGTCTTTGCTTGCCACTACCTTAGCACATCTTCACAACTAGATCGAGGCCAGCCAGCCAACCTCCCAGGGTCCCTCTTCTGCACCCCGCCCCCATCCTATGCATGAATTTGTGCACCAGACCTCTAGTCCTTAATAAAGCTCAAATCCCTAATTGGGCTATGCAATATTTTGTCCAAAGTGATAATATTTTAGAAAGATTTTGAGAGACACTCTCCCTTTTATCTGTATTCGCTGAGTAGTACTGAATTTAGTAGTGTATGATCATCCATCAAGCAGACATGTATGTTTTTTAAAGTATCTTTCCTTTAACATATTTGAAGCATCATCTTGGCTCTTTTTCATGACATTTGCCTAAATTCTATGACTCTTTCAGCACCTAAGATTCTAGTTCAGTATTAGCAAAAGGTTTGTGTTAGCTCTTGGCAGATGCTATTATGTAATTTTTCTTTAATTTTTCAATGGCTTCAGCTTGACTAGAATCTCAGCAACCTCTCACCATTTCAATGGGCATTGCCTTTCATAATAAATAAGGATATCAGCCCTGCTGGTGAGGCTCAGTGGTTGAAACACTGTGAACCAGAAGGTAGAGGTTCAATTCCAGCCAGGGCACATCCAGTAAGGATGGGAGGGAGTAGGGGGGGGGGGCAATGATTCTCTCTCATCATTGATGTTTCTATCTCTCCCTCTCCCTTCCTCTCTAAAATCAATACAAATATATTTTAAAAAATAAGGTTATTAAAAGAGAAAAAAAGACAAAAAGTAAAACATGTATTTTGAGATTTCAATGAAATAGTAAGTCGATTTCATGTCACCATCTTGGAAAATTTACAGCATTCAGCAATGAAAACATGTACTTGATAAATGCCAGCAGCTTGAAGCCTGCGAAGTTCATCTACTCATTTAGTGAGACAGATGTTTCATTTCATACTCTTCATACTATAGATTAGGATTATATATTTTTTCTTTTCCTATTTTTTTTTTTTTAAGAGAGAAGGCGAAAGAATTTCCTGACATGCTGCTAATATCATCCCACACTGTGGGCCAGATGGCGAAAAATGCAAAGGCTGCAGCTTGATTTCTGTACTTTATTGTGGGAGGAAAGGAATTTTGTTTTGGAATGAGTTTCAGCTTGATCATTTGTTCCTCTAATATAAACATGAGTCGATGAGCAAAACAGTACCAGCCAAACTTTAAAAAGTTCTTGAGAGTAAGTGCTTTGAAAAGAAATGCATCTGGACAAAGTGCCTGATAGCATCCTGACCTACCACATCTGGAAGAGGCAGAGGATCAGACTCGAACGGCTGCTTTAGCGTCGGACCCTTTACAAAGACATTTAAATCTTGCGTATTACATACCTGCCACATTTTTATTAAGATGTTTGGAATGCTCTTCCTTCTGCTGTTACCATTGTTTGCATGTTTGAAATTAAGGATTATGACTGTCATGCCCCTGAAATTTCACAGCTTTCCATCAGGTTTCGGGAAAGCCCCATAAAGGAGAATAAACAAGCGTCTATGGGCCCTGTTGCTCTGAGTATTAGTTATGCACAACCTGCAACTTTCCAAGGGTGTTTTGAACCACCTATAGGATGGAAAACAAGCAGGGAATTGTCCAAGAGACCACTATAGTGTTCCTAACTGAAGGCTTGGTTTCGTCGGGGAGAGGAAGAATATTTCTATTCTTTAAATACAACGAGACAGATGTTTCTGCTGGAAACAAGCTTATCAGTGGGGCCACAGCTCCGAAGGCCTTCGTGCATGTCTGTGTCAGAGGCACGTCCATCCAGGGGCAGTAGGGACCGTCCTGACCATTAGGATCTTTTTCAAGAGAGTTGATCCTGGTTCTTGGATTCTGAGTATAGCTCAGTGTAGATGCCAGGGCACAAGGATCTCACACCTAATGAGGATTCCACCTGTTCTTCTCCTTTTGGCTTTTTTATTAGCATTGTGCGTGACGGAGAGACAACGTGCAGGTCTTAAAACAAGCAGTGTGTTACCAGCGTCCTTGTTAACTTTTGAGTGAATCATATATTTTAAAAAATGCATATTCACCTCAAATTCATCTCCCTTCGCTGATAAGCATACATGCAAGCATTATAGCAACTTTTATCAGCGATTAAGAAAGGAAGTCCCTTTCAAACCAGCTGTAAGCTTTCAGAAAAAAAAAATGTGTATCTGTTTCCCAATATTTCACACATTCTATATGGTTCCACAAGGTCGGTAGCATGGGGCTCATTGAGGGTAGCAGTTTTCAAGGTCTGGTACATGGTAGAACTTTTACAGGTTCACAGTAACATATAAGAAAGGACAATGTAGCAAATTTATCAAAAAGCTTAGTGCATTTAAAGGCCCATATTACTATAGTTTTTATATTAAAATGTCATTTCTTCTGGGAAGTGACTGGTGTTAGTAGGTGGTAACATTATTACAGAAAAATATATGCTAGCCATCCTCTTTAAGTAGCTCACGTTCTTTGAAACTCCTTCTGATCTGTGAACTCCAGAAATCAGCCTAGAGACCACTTATTCATCCTAAATGAACCTTATAGACATGCAGGGGCCTAACTTTGTCTTAGTATACTCCCAGTCCTTAGCAAAGCTCTAGTTCAATAAATTAAATTAGCAGAGGTACACAAAGATAAGGAAAACATTTCAATCAGACTAAAATGCTGCATCTCTTAACTAAGTTGAAGCTACTGCTCTTGAGCATAGAAGAATGCTCAAGAATTATAAATAAGAGAAATACAGTGATTGGATGAATATTTGTTTAAAGAAAGAATAAACAAATAAAAACACTTAACCTAGATAACTTACTGGTGGTGGGTGTGTGGAAAAAGATGAAAGGTGTACATTTTACTAATATGGTGCTTTTTAGTATGAAACATTTTAAACATAAAGAAAAAAGCAGACCATCGTTTTTAAAATTTACAATATGTACTCACACTGAAGAATTAGAAATATTAATACTTAACCTTATTTCTTTAAAAACCTTTCTCTTTAAGGAATACATATTAAAATGATGTTGAAATCCCTTTATCCTCACCAATTATACTCTCTCTTTCTTTCTGAGAATGTGGAATAACCATTATTTCAAAGTTAGGATGTTTTATTAGATGTATTCATCATTCCAAGCTATTTTTAAAAAATGTCTCCATAAATAACTTATAGCCTTGATTTAGGTAAAAGAGATTAAGAAGTACTAGTATGCATGGTTTAAAAAGTTAACTAAATAGTATTTCTACTGTAGTTATACTTCAGCAAAGTGTTTTATACCTGTTTTTTTTAAATGTATTAATGTCGAAATGCATAAACCTAGTTAATTTATTTTAACCTGCATAGAATATTCAATAGTATATATATATATATATATATATATATATATATATATATATATATATATATATTCAACTATGTTAACTATATTATGCCTTGACAAATTACTCTCCAAATTATTTCTCAAATTTAAATTTCAAACTATATGTCTGAGTTTATATTTCCTCGCATCCTCATCTCCATTACGGTTAAATTTAAAAAATTTTTGCAAATCTCCTGAGTATGAATTTTTTTCTGTTTTTTTTTAAGTTGTTTAAAAAGTTGAGTAGATTTTGACAGCATAACTCAATGCTATTCTTGCTAATTTTTCTCAAATGCATAACAGAGAATGCCCCCAAAACTATCTGTGGGTCAAAACATTTGTCTCAGCTCTCACTTATTTAGTTTCCTGCAGCTTTCAGATGCACACCGAGCAATACCTCGAGGGTGCCTTGCTCTATATTGTCTTGATTCTGTTCTTTGTTGAAACTGTTAAAACACAATGGGAAAACTTTATCATGTAGAGACTGTATATCACTGATAAAAATTGACTGTTTGCTGTGCAATTGTAATGCCTCTTTATATTACCTAAGATATGATCGGATTACTCAAAGAGATAATGGGTTATTTCCAGATTTTAATAAATAGAGTAATCTTACTAATGATTACTAAATTCCTATAATCTTAAAAGAAAATTCAGAAATACATATTGCACTGTTATTAATATATGTTTCCGTTTCCTACCATTGTAAACGTGTAGTAATTA
>PVJC01014997.1:0-35666 GCA_004026665.1 Murina feae
GGTTATACTATTTACCAGCCCGGGAACTCGGGAAGACCTGTGCCTCCACACTCCCTATCCGAAAGCAGCTCGGCAATGGCACCTTCCTCATCGGCTATTGAAAGCAGCAAATAAGGTCACACAGGGAGCTCAGCACCTGTGTGTGAGGGAAGCCAATGGGAGGAGAGGAGAAAAGTGGCCAGAGGAGGGGCATTGGTGTGGGAAGAGCCGGGAACCTGCGAGGAAGGCCCCTGGCCAGTCTCCAGCCCGTTGCAGAGGGAGTTGGAAGAAACAGGTCTGCTGGTCTGTGAGTTTGCACGGAACCTTCAGGAAGCTGGGCTCCTGGCCTCAGGGGCAGGGGCAGGGCCAGAGGCAGGGAAGCCTCCCAGGCGCAAGCCCCTCTGCCCTGCCCACAGCTTGGCTGGCCGGGGTTGGCTCCAAGGACAAACCCTGTGATTGGCCACTGTGCTGAGCAGCCTCCAGCCCTTCCATGGGACCACACTTCACCGGTTATGAATCCCTGACAGCTCGAGGCTCACCAGCTGCCTGATGAGCCAGGGTGGGGCACCGCTTCCTGCCCCAGAGCCACCTCTGCCCTGACTCTGTCCACAGAGCTCCTTCAGCTCTGCCAGGCAGGCGCTCTTATCCTGCATGGGCAGGTGAGGACTGAAGCTTGGGGTCAGGGGGCCACCTGTGTTGCCCTGTGAACAGAGGACTTAGATGGCCAGTCCCCGCCTGCGCCTCAGGGGCTCCATAGGACCCCATGGGGGCAGGGAAGGATGACAGGGCTTCTCCCCAGGGGAGAACACAGAGGCACTAGGGCATTATCAGAGCCCACCGCTGGTGCCAGCTGGCCCACTGCCCTCAGGCTGCAGTGCCCATGGCTGCCAGTATCTGCCCTACTTTAGGGTCCCCAGGAGCCCCATGGCCAGACCCATTCATTGTTCAAGGGCCTGGGGATACGGCCCACAGCGAGCGGCCAGGTGAGGGGCCTGGGCCTGCACTGCATTGAAGGGTCCTGAGCCACTTCTGGGTACCGCTCACTCGCTCGGCAGCATTTGCCATAATTATCCAGCCATCCCCTTCAAGTGTACGGCAACCATAGCAACAGACAGATGTTCTGTCCCAGCCACAGTCCATAGCGAGCCAGGAGCCAAGCACAAAATTTAACCCCTTCTAGCTCAGGCAGGCAAGGGCAAGCCTGGACTGTGGGCCTAGAGGCCCGGAGTTCCCAGGCCAGGCACCCAGCCTCTCCGGACCCCCTCAGGAGGGACCCATTCATCTCTGACACTCTCTGCATTTGCCCCTCCCAGCATTTCTGCTCACTTCTTCCTTCTCCCTAGAGCTGAAAGGTAATGAGGAAGAGAGGTTCTATCCGAAAGGCTGAGGCGGGACTGGCTGAGCCCTGAGTGCTGGTCATGGTGCAGGATGAAGAGCACGGATCAGTGTCAGCTGAGCTGAGCCGGGCTGCTGCCTTGGTTCTGCCTCTGATTTTCTGCGTGACTTTGGGCAAGTTACTCACCTTCTCTGAACCTCAATTGCTACCTCTGTACGATAAGGAGGTAGACTCTCATGCCCTCATTCTACTGTGTGCCGGGCCCAGTGCAGGCCCCGAGGAGACTCCAGGGAACATGAGACAGGGGAGCTCACACTGATGATAGACAGGTAAACAACATATAGGCTGTCATTTTTTTAAAGTACCATCAGCACCCTAAAAGTGCGCTCTGATGGAGAGTAAGAGGTGGGGGTGGGGCTGACCTGCTTTAGACAGGCAGGCAGGAGAGCCCTCTGAGGAAGGTGACATTTGAACCAATGCCTGAGGCTAACGCAGCTCTGGGGGTGGAGGGTAGCTGACAGAGGGATCATCAAAGGCAGAAACCCCCTGGGGGGGACTAGTGAGCATGTCCCGCCTCATCTGGGAGCAGGGCATGAGCAGAGGCCAGGGAAGGGGAGGAAGCTGGAGTCCCAGCCTATCCCATGGCCCCAGGAAGGACCTAGCAGGAGCCACCTGGTCCGATTTCTGTGTCGTCTCTAAGCCCTTGGCGGTGATTGGGCCTCTGTGAATGGCAATGGCTCGATGCAAGGGGCAGGAGACAATGGCTCCAGCTGCTCCCCAGGGCGCCCCTTGCCCACTCACTCACTCACTGGGCTTTGCTGTGGAGGCTACGCAGCTGAGCCAATATCTGGAGGTTCCTGACCCAGCAGGGCCCCACCTAGGTCAGCTATTAGTGGGCAGAGCATGGGTGAGCCCCCAGAGAGCAGCAGGAAGGGCCCCACGTGGGAAGGGTAGCCCTGTGTCTCTGGCCCCATATCCCAGCAGGCCCGACTCCAGTCCCAACTCTGCCACTTTCTTGTTTTGGGGCCTTCGACAAGTCACTTAGCTTCCCCGAGCCTCAGGTGACCTTCTGGAAAAGGGGCTAGGAAGGCTTCTCTCCCTGTCCCCACCCACCGACCCTCCTCACCTCTGGTTCAGTCAGCTCTGCCTCACTCGCTGTTTCACAGGACCCTAAGCTCAGACCTGTCTCGGGGCCTTTGTAATTCACTGCTTCTTCCACCTGGAACTTTCTTCTTCAGACTCAGTCTTCATTTCCTTGAGTCTCTGCTCAATGACACCTCCTCAGAGAGGCCTCCTGGACCACCCCAGTCAAAACAGAGCCTCCTCCGCACTCTACATCTGTTCACTGTGTTTTATGGATTCAGCACTGCTAGATCACACCCCTGTAGTCAGCACATATTTCCTTGGTGCCTGGCTGTAGTAGGTGTGGGGACAGAGCAGAGAATAGAGCAGACAATCGCTGACTGCCCTTCCCAGGGGGTGCATTCTGGTGGGTGAGACAGACAAAGACAAAGTAAGCAGGGAGAACGGAGGGGAATTTGGTGAGGAATTTGGCCTCACAGAAACAATGACATTGAAGCAGGGGCCTGAAGAAGCAAAGAGGCAGAGTTTGGGCATCTGTGGGTAAGTCAGGCAGAAGCACAAGAATGTGCCTCCTCTGGGCAAGGACCAAGAGTTTCTTCATCACTGCTCCATTCTTGGCACCCAGCACATAGTAGGTGCTCAGAGAGTCTGGCATTGTCACAGTGGGTGGTTGGACAACTAGGACCGCCACAGATCCTCTCCCATGGGGCCGCATACTGAGGCCCTTGGGAGCACACCCGCCATCGTGGGTTTCACTGACCAGGGTGTGAGGGAGCCCTCCACGAGGAGAGCCACCAAGTGGCGAGGGCTGGTGGTGGAGGAAGAGGAAGGGGTGGCGGCTGGGGCTGCTCTTCAGGGGCGCCCATGCCATAGGGAATCAGGACATTACACTGGGGGCCACGGGCAGCCATTGAAGGGCTTGGGGGAGTGGACAACGTGATTAGATCCAAGCTTTTAAAAACCCTCCTGGTGTCCATTGAGGAGAATAGAGTGGATCTGAGAGAGGCTGGGGGACAGACGACAGGAAGCAGGAAGACAATGAGAAGTGGGCAGGGCCCTGGGAGAGCAGGAAGGCCCCCGAGCAGGCCCCAGTGTGGCTGGGGAGGAGTTGGGTTGCATTTATCATAAGCAGAGCTCCCACACCCAGCGTCCATATAGTGCTCTTCCCACTCCCTCATTCACCAGGCGCATCTGAGCCCCTGACTGCCAGCCAGGCCCTGTTGCAGACCCAGGGGAGGCAGTGGGAACACACGAGCCCAGGACAGAAATCCTGCCCTCCTAGCAGGGTCCAACCGTAAACATGGTAAGTAAGTAAACTATATGGAATGTGAGCGCGTCAGTAAGTGCTAAGGGGAAAGAAGAGCAGTGGGGTGACAGAAAGTGGCAGGTGGCAGGTTGAAATTGTGGACAGGGCACCAGGGAAGGCCAAGGAGATATGTGCTGCTGGGGGAAGATGCTCCAGGAAGCAAACACCCTGAGGCAGGAGCTACAGTGGCATGAACCTGGGGGTGGGGGTGGGGGCGGGGAGCAGAAGGGACCATGTAGGGCTTCAAAGGTCTTTATAAGGACTGGGCTTCCTGCGTGGTAGGCCCACTGCGGAGCAGAGAGCACAGGAAGCTATGCGGGACTCTCCTAGCAATAGGGTCCCTCTGGCTGCCATGTGGAGAATAGACTGCAGGCAGCAGGGCAGAAGCCGGGAGATCAGGGAGGCAGCTGGGCTGAAGATCTAGGCAAGAGATGACGGAGGCTGGTCCAGGTGGAGGCTGAGGGGATGGTGAGGAGTGCTGGGAACTGAGATGGAGTTAGAGCCGGCAGGATCAGCTGATGTTTCCCATGCGGGGTATGAGACGGAGAGAGTCAGAATCAGAAGGAGGGAGGGATTTGGGGTGGCAGCAGGGTTCTGGCGTGGGCCTGGAGAAGCAGGGAGTTGCCATTCATGGGATGAGTGAGGCTGAGGGTGGAACAGGTCACTGTGCAAATCCGAACAGGCCAGAGAGGCTGAGGGGGCTGTGGAGGAGAACAGCCTGTGCAAGGCTTTGGAGCTCAGGGGAGACAGCAGCGTAGGGCTTTAAAGTCAGGCAGGGAGAAGGGTGGATGGAAAGACACAGGATAGGAACTGAGCCCGGAGGAGGTGGAGGGGGGGCAGCTGAGGAGGTGGTTCCTGAGAGGTGGGGGCAAGATGGAGGAAGATGCAGAAAAGAGACTGAGAAGGGACAGCCAGAGAAGTAGGAGGAAGCCCGGAGGTTCTGACAGCCAGCAAGGGAGGCGATGAGGAGCAGAAGTAACCAACACTTCTCCTAAGGGCAGTGGGTTCGCAATGGAGGTCCTCAGTTTTCTGGGAGGGGAAAGTGAAAACCCTGGTTCAGGGAGAGTGGGGACATGAGGAGCTCCTCTGCAGGGTGGGGGAGGAACAAGGGTGTGGGCTCAGGGGAGCACTGTTTTAAGAGAAAGATCTGCAGTGTGCGTGTTGTTAGGGCTGCTCGGTAGACAGGCAAAAGCTGGGGAGACCTAAGAGCTGGGGAGAGCTGCTGGAGCGAAGTCTTAGGGAGGCAGAGGGAAGGGCTCACTTCTCGCCCTCACGACAGGAGGTGAGTGATGTTATTTCCATTTTACAGATGTGGAAACCGCAGCCCAGAGAAGCTGGGTGTCCTGCCCCAGGTCACACAGCTGGGCAGTGATGGCGCGTCTCCGTGACTCTGCCAGGCCCTCCACAGGCTGGTCTGTGTTCCTGGTTGGCAGATGAGGCCCAGAGCGGTTCAGTTACTAGTCTCAGCTCACAGAGCTGTTGAGTGGCCAGATTGGAACATTGATTTGACAGGATGTGGGGGCCAAGAGGCAGTGGGGGGTGGCAGGAGTGACTCCTGTTCTCAGCCAGGGTTGCCTGGGGCTTCAGGAGCCACTGTCTGGGCTGGGAACTGGGAGGAGCAGGTTTTCAGAAGGTGCGGAGCTCAGACTGGGATGTGCACGAGCTTTCCTCTGTGCAAAACGGTCACAGAGTTGAGCTCACCGAGTTACTGTGACGCGAGCAGGTGATGGAAGCAAGGCCCTTAGAATGGAGCCCCAAACCCAGTCAATGCCGCAGAGTCTGCCTAGTGAGACTCGCAAGTGTGCGCCGGCCGCAGGCTCCTGGGGGAGCCAAGCAGGACAAGAGGGCTGATGAATACGGGCGCCTCTGGGTCCTTCTCGGAGGAGGCGCAGCTCTGAGTTTAGCCCCTGGGTTTGAAGACCCTTCCCAAGGGACTCCAGGAACCCTTAAGAAGCTCTAAGGCTCGGGCTCCTGGAGGATGGGGAAGGTGCTGGGAAAGAGACTAGTACTTCTCGAAGCCTCGGCTCTTCATCTGTACGATGGATGTCCTGATTCTCACTTGTGGTGACTGCAAGATGTGCTGAGTGAGCCCCGGATTGAGAGTGAGGAGGACTGGGCTTTGCCCTACCAGCTTTGCCCTAATTTGCTGTGCAACCTTAAACAAGTAGCCTAACCTCTCTGGGCTTTATCTATAAAACCTGGATGATGTAACGGTCCCTGCAAACTGAGAACTTTATTATTACTTATAATTTCTTTATTTTATGTGGCGGCAAGTCCCCAACTATACCAGGGAAGTGTTCTAGCTTTGGAGATCTGCTTGTCATGGGGCAGAACAAAGGCTGGAACAAGTAGAATGCAGGGTTACCTGCGTCAAAAGGGTCCCACCCTGGGGCACCCCTGACTCAGGCACACTCTGAGGTGTCTGGGGTGGCATCTTGGGTGGCCTATGTTTTATTGCTCTGGGAGAGAGAAATTGTGGGTCCTATTTTCCAAGTGTCCCCATTTAATAGATGAGTAAACTGAAGCTCAAAGGAAACATAATAGACCTGCCTTCAGAGCCTTCTTCTTGCCACAACTCCAGGCCAGTCTACGGAGCTGGCTGTCAGGGGCAGACCTCAGACCCGCCAGGGCACGCATCAGTCTTGCCCTGGGCTCCCTTATTCAAGCCCAGTATGTGCCATCTCCCACCTGCCAGGCCCCGTCCTGGGCAATGGGGATGCTAAGAGTACTTGGGTGGGTCCTGGCCTCCTCTAATGGAAAAGACACAGGTGAACAGAAACAAAGAGGAGTCAAAAGGGGTTGGGACACTGGGAAGGAGAGATTCATTCTGATTTAAGGATCTGGGGAGACTTCCTGGAGGAGGGGGCACCAGAGATGGATCTGGAACATGAGCAGAACTGTCACCATCTTTTGAGCAACAGCTTTGGGCTGCAGGGCCTGGTCTTATCATACCTTCCCGTCCCCAGTGAGGTAGTTTATTACCCTTAGTCCCATTTTGCAGGTCAGAAGACTGGAGTGACATGTCCAAGGTCACATGGCTTGTGAGAGAGGCCTGGGCCTATTCCCAAGACCTCCCCTCACCGGGCTGAGGAAGCGGGGCAAACCCCCACCCCACAGCCTCAGCCCAGGAGGCCCAGGTCTTCTTCTGGCCATGTCCCAGCACTCAGTTTCACTTCCCAAAACACAGACTTATTTTGGATCCTGCTGACTTCCTTTCTCACCCATGGCCGTTCGGGCTCTGAGGACTGGGCAACCGTAGGATGGACCTGGTGCCCCTGGGCCTTTCCCAATGGCCCTCTTACACCACCACCCGGGAGCTCTCTCTCTGCTCCGCCTGCCCTGGCCCTTGGGGAGGGCACTCACTGCAGGGCTGGGTAGGAGCTGCTCCCCCCGCCCTCTCCATGAGCCAACTCAGGGGTCCTGCTTCCAGCCCATGTTCAGCCTGAACTGGTCAGGGTAGGTCAAGTCCCAGACCCACTGTGTCCTGGTCTCGTTGCCTCAAGCAAGTCACTTCCTTCCCTGAGCCTCCGTGCCCGTCTCCGTGACAGGAGGCCAAGGCAGCCTCCCCCCAGAGTTGTTGGAACCATGAGAGAGTGAGTGGAGCTTAACACCTCCGAACCAGGCACTCTTCTGGGCACCGGCGAGTCAAAGATTCTTGCCCTCAGGAAGCTGAAATCCTCATAGGAGGTGAGAATAAACAGTATGAACAGGCTAACTAAATAGTGTAGTCGATGAAAATTGCGGAGAAAATGAAGCTGAGAAAGGGATGCGTGCTTGATTGGGGGGCTGCTATTTGAAATAGAGTGATCACAGGAGACTTTCTGAGAAGGTGACATCCGATGACTTGAAGGAGGTGAAGGAGCCAGCCCTGCAGACACGGCAGGCAGAGGGAACAGCATGTAAACGGCCTTGAGACCAGGGGAGAGTGTGCAGCACCAGCAACCAGGTGAGGGAGAGAGGCTGGAGTCAAAGGGCCAGAGCATGAGGCCCTCAGGGCTGAGGTCAGGACTTGACCCTGAGGGAGGTGGGAGCCACAAAAGGCTTCAGAGCAGGGGAGGGACGTGATTTGACTTGTGTTTTAGCTGTTTCCCTGTGGCTGCCTGACAGAGGGTCTATTGCAGGGGCCATGCTGGGGGCAGGGAGAGGCTGGTGAGCCTCTGTAGTGACCAGGGTGGTGAGAGGTGGTCGGATTCCAGTTATATTGTGAAGGTGGAGCCAAAGGGATTTACTGATGGGTCAGGGGAGAGAAGGGGGTGGG
The DNA here is from genome assembly GCA_004026665.1 of Murina feae. Taxonomy (NCBI): domain Eukaryota; kingdom Metazoa; phylum Chordata; class Mammalia; order Chiroptera; family Vespertilionidae; genus Murina; species Murina feae. Next base: position 7,963 of record PVJC01014997.1, read on the forward strand.
GGCAAGGATAGCTCCCAGGTTTTTGCCCCAAGCGATAGAAAGAATGGACTTTGTGTTTACTGAGATGGGAAGGCATGGGGGGGAGCAGATATGGGGGCGGAAGTCAGGAATTCGGGCTTGAATACGTTCCGCTGAGATGCCCTCAGCTCTCTGAGTGGTGAGGCCCCATCAGCAGGTGGGCAGGCAGGTCTGGAGGTCGCGGAGAGGAGCAGACTGGTTCCAGTGTCAGCCACCCTCCCAGGTCTCTCTAGTCCCATCCCACTCTCCCGTAAGCCAGTCAGTCCCTGGCTGCCAGATGGGTCTCTAAGAAACTGAAGCCAGGTGGCAGATAGACCTTTCCAGTCCAGTGATTTCCCACTGCTCTGGCCTGGAGGCCAAACACTCCAGCTCCTCTCCTCAGCCTGCTGTCCTGAGCTCCTACTTCGGGCCCTAGTACGTCCTCGTCTGGATGCTGGTCCATCCCTTCTTGTTTGATAGCCCTGGATGTGACTCATCTTTTTTCTTGGCCTCAGTTTCTTCATCTGTAAAAGGGGAGCATGGACTCGTCGAATCCTAAAAGTGGCCCTTGAATTTCCACATTTGGGGGCTTTGGGAGCCATGAAGAAGCTGCCCTTTTTGCTCTGTTCATACCTGGATAGACCTTGGGAAAGATGCTTCAAGCTCCCCCTGCCCTTGGTCTTCCCTGCCTCCTGGGGTCTGTTGCAGGTGCTGCCTGCTGGAGGAGAGAAGCATGGTCCCTGGAGGAGAGGAAAGATTCCGACACACCTGTGTGGCCTAGGGCCAGTTCCTTTCCTGCTCTGATTCAGTTTCTTCACCTGCAGGATGGCGTTTGTGATCTAGAGAGGTCTGGCAGCCACTGGGCGCCTGCCTGGGGCCTGGACTGGGTGTCCTGACTTTAGGGATGAGAGACTCGGCCCTGCCTCACAGTCGAATTTGCCCCGTGGGCACTGGGTGTGATTACCAAGGATCCTGCCCCAGGGGTATGGGGCCTCTAGCAGTACCTTCCATAGCACCCACTGCCCAGTTCTCAGCCCATAAGGCCTGACCTAGTACCTCCCTGGAGGAGTTCACTCCCAGGCCAACACATCTTTCTTCATCCTTTGGCCCCCGGGCCCTTCAGAGCCAAGCTGTCATTAGAGCAGGCTCTGGGCAAGAGCCTCCCTTCTGCAGGTCACAAGCTGTGCGACTGGGACAAGTCACTTGCCTGGGCCTTGATTTTCACATCTGTAAAATGGGATGATGTTAGAGTCTGCTTCCTAGGGTGGTTGTGAGGATTCAGTGGGTGATACAGTACCAGAGGAGTAAAAAATGGTCGGTGTGATTAGTGAAGCCCTCCTCATACATTGTCTGCAGTGGACCCGAGGGCAAGGAGCAGAAGCCCCATCCCTCTGGTATGTAGAAAGGAGTGAATCACTTCCTCCTGCTCTGGCCAGGTCAACTCTACAGTCCACATGTATTAGAAATTACCCCAGACCACTCCCTGCTTTGTTCTATTTATGTGCTAACCAGATTTCCTCCATCTTACAGATGAGGCACAGAGAGGTAAAGTGCCCCAGCCAAGACCACACAGCTGGCAAGTGGTAGAGCTGGGGGTTAAACTCAGGCAACCTGGTGCTGTGCCAATGCTCAAACCCTTAGAATGCTTCTCACCAGCATCATCCACTCCTAGAGATCACCCTGTGGTATTATTCATCATCTGAAGCCACAAGGTCATCCTGGGGGTAAGCCCAGGAATCCTCGCCCTCAGCCCAGCAGGAGCAAAGGCTGTGAGTTCAAGAACCACATTTCCTATCCCCCCTCCCCCTTGCTGCTGCCCAGCCAGGAACCCCTGGGCCAGTTTGTTTCCCTTCTATGCCACAACTTCCACCTGAGTCAAATGGAGACTAGAAAGCCCTTCAGCTTTGTTAACCCTGGTCCTGGCCCAGTCCTGTCACACGTCTGTTGCGTGGCCTTCCTCCAGCAAGCGTGTCCCTTAGGGCTGCTTCCTGTTCTGCTATGTGGAGCTGATGGTAACTGCCTTTCTTGAGTTCTCAGGATGGCTGTGAGAGCCTCACTCCCATGAGAGCCTGGGTATGGGTGTGAGTTGTATGCAGGGGCTCCTGACACCCCCCCCAAACGTCCTCTCAAGGTAGGGCCTGTCAGCAGTTCACCTCCTGGCAGAGAATGGAGAGGTCATCCATCCATCCATCCATCCATCCATCCATCCATCCATCCATCCATCCATTTGATAGCTGTTTATTGAGCATCTACTCTGTGCCAGGCCCTGTGCTGGGCACTGGGAACATAGCTGGGACCAAGACAGACCCAGTCCCTGTCTTCATAAAATTCACAGTCTAGGGGAGAACAGCTATCAACAAGGAAATTACATAAATGTAAAATGCACAGATGGTTAAGTATCACAAAGAGGAGTATGGGGGGGGGTACCCCAGGAGAGTACCCTCCGGGAGAGTGAGTCGTGGAGGGGAATGATCTTAGGGCAGGGTTTTGGGGAAGTGACAATTCAGCTGAGAGCTGTTGGATGAGTTGGAGTTTATTTGATGAACTTGTGGCAAGAGAGGAGGGTTTGAGCAAAGGTCCTGGGGTGGGAGGGAGTGACATGTCCAGGGTGACATGGCCTGTGATAGGGGACTGAGACCATTCTCAAGACCCTGGCAAATTCCAGGAAGCAAAGGAAGTTTAGTGTATCAGAAACCAACGGCTGGCAGTGAGGTGAAGGAGCAGGGAGACTGTACTGGATTAGTCGCGGGTTTCACAGTTTCAGAAGAGAAAGGAGGGGTCTTATAAGCCTTCTAGCTGTGCTCATTATGATGCAGATAGGGAAACCAAGATTCAGTTTGATGAGGATCAGGACCAACGTCAAGGCAAGCTGGGGGCAGATCCAGAGCTAGAACCCAGACTTCTTCACATCTGCCAAGGCTCTCTCTGCCCTGGAGAGTGGCCCAAGAAAAAGGGGAGAAAAATCAAACATTAGTTTAGCACCTACTATATGATCCAGCGTCCTATGCATGCATGCACACATGTATACATACTAGGACATGCACATACACATGGATACATGTTTCTCTGGACCTAAAGCTGCGGGCATGGCCCTGGGAATTCTTTCCAAAAAGAGAGGAAAAGGAACCTAGGAAGGTAATTTGATCCAGTTCCCTGCCAACTGGCCTCAAGGCTTCATCCCACTGTTTCACTTTAAATCCTCCAAGGTGGCCCTGGCCGGTCTGATCAGTGGTTAGAGCACCAGCCCTTGAACAAAAGTGTCTCAGGTTCAATTCCTGGTTAAGGGCACATATCTTAATTGCAGGTTCAATCACTGGTCCTAGTCAGGGAGTGAGCAGGAGGCAACCGATAAACGTGTCTCTCGCATATATGCCTCTTTCTCTCTTTCCCTCTAGCTCTCTCCCTTCCCTCTCTCTCCATACCCCTCCTCCCTTCCTTTCACTCTCTCTAAAAATCAATGGAAAAATATGCTCACTGCTTGGGTGAGGATTTAAAAAAAACCTCTATGGTTCCATTCCGGTCAAGGGCATGTACCTTGGTTGTGGGCACATCCCCAATTGGGGTGGGGGGGAGCAGTGCAGGAGGCAGCTGATCGATGCTTCTCTCCCATTGTTGTTTCTAACTCTCTATCCCTCTCCGTTCCTCTCTATAAAAAATCAATAATATATATATTGTAAAATCCTCTATGGTGACTAGAAATTATAACTCCAATTTTGTAGATGAGCAAACCAAGGGAAGGAGAAAGTAAGGCACTCACCTCACTGCCGGCCCGATAGAATTCATCAGCCAAAGCTGTCTTGACTCCTAGTTTTGTGCTCTGTCCGAGGTCATGCATAGCCCAGGTGTGAGCTATCTGGCAAGAAGGAAGTCCTTCCAGTTATCTTTCTGAAATCTCTCCTGCTTTACTGTGTCAGCTTCCTCTTAGTTTGGATGGCTGAAGATGTGAAAAAGCACTGTGATCCTCCTCATGGTCCGTGACTATCATCCTGAAAGAGACTGAGCTGGAGGAGACTCAGAAACACTCCCCTCCACCATGAGTCTGAATCCAGGGTGCTGGTTTGCTTGGTGAGGTGGGGAAGATAACCAGGCCATTTGCCACTGGGGCCTTCCTTCTAAGAGAAGGTTCTGGGAAACCACTAGAAAGAATTCCCTGGGGACGAAATCCTTCTAGATTACCCCAAGGACACACACTCTCCCCAGGATGCAGCTGCCCGAGGGCTGAGCTCGAGGACAGTAACCAGCAAAACCCAAGGCCTCAGACCCACCCCTGTGGCCAGAGGCAGCCTTGCGTCTCCCCCACACCTGCCTGTTCGACTTGCTTGTCAGAAACCACTCAACAAAATCCAATTTATAGAGCCAATATGAAATGGAAGAAAATGCTTCTAAACAAAATATGTCTCCCTTCCAACCAGAGAGGAGGACGGCTCGGCGGCAGCGGGACGTCCCGAGGAGCCGTCTCTATGTGGGACTCAGATTCAAACCCCATGGAAGGAAGCCCAGCCAGGACTTGGCGTTTAGTTGACATCTTTCTCCAAAGAGACCCAAAGCATCCCAAAGATGTCCGAGTTCCGTGTCTCACAGTCAAACCTCATTTCTCCTCATTTCCTCCATCTCAAACAATTCGGTTCTCAACCAACTCGTTTACAGAAAAAACGTATCGGTTATCGGACCAAACGTTGGTTTTCGAACCAACAACCCTTTCAAGCGGATACCTCAGCGTGACAAAAAGCATCTCGCAGGCAACAAAAGAGAGAATGCTTTTGTTGCTGGTGAAATCAAGGATTAGCACAATTTTAAAACACAGAGGCCATAAGAGTGCTAATGTTGCTAAGCGTGTGAAAGAAGCAATGATCACAATTAAAGAGGTAGAAAAACTGTTGCTGACTTGGATAAATAAAAAGCATTTTAGCATTTCGTAGCAATGATATATGAACAAGCGAAGATGCTGCATGCTGACCTGAAAGAGATCTCATTAACGAATGCTAAGAATGATTCACTTAAGGCTAGTAGGGGGGACTTTGATAAATTTAAGGAAAGTGTTTGTTTGTAGATTGAACAGTACATTAGACATGTACTGTATATGAAAAAGGTTAAAACAGGGAATCATTTGGGGGTCTGGAATGGATTAATTCAATTTACATTATTTCAAATGGGAAAAAATGATTCGGTTTCGAAACAAATCACTTCTCAAACAGCCTTCTGAAATGAATTAAGTTAGAGAACCAAGACTCCACTGTACTGGGTGTACCGGTTAATAAGGCAGATTTCAGCCCTGACGGTTTGGCTCAGTGGATAGAGCGTTGGTCTGCAGACTGAAAGGTCCCAGGTTCGATTCCGGTCAAGGGCATGTACCTTGGTTGCGGGCACATCCCCAGTAGGAGGTGTGCAGGAGGCAGCTGATTGATGTTTCTCTCTCATCAATGTTTATAACTCTCTATCCCTCTCCCTTTCTCTCTGTAAAAAATCAGTAAGATATATATTTAAAAAAAAAAAATGCGGATTTCGTAATGAAAGAAAACACGATAATTTCAAGAGAAACATCACAAATGCTTTAGTCAAAGTAATGTCCATCGATAGCTACACATTTCCCCCATCTTTCAGGTAATTTGTGGATACCGTCCCAATAAAACTTTTCTTGTTTTGAGGCAGATTGTTTCCCAATTTTCCACTTCTTCATACGTTTTGAAGTGCTGCTCAGAAAGCGCGTGTGCTGTCGATCAGAACGTAATTTGAAGGAGCAAGGTCTGGTGAATACGGCGGGTAGGTTAATACTTCCCAGGCAAGATCTTTTAACATGTCTTTAAGTGGTTTTGAAGTGTGTGATGGTGCATCATCATGAAGCAAAATTACTTTGCTGTGTTTTCTGGCCCATTCTGGTCATTTCACAATGAAAGCGTGGTTCAAACTGATTATTTGTTGTCGATATCAGTATTAACGGTTTCACCTGGTTTTTGAAGCTCATAATAAAACACCACACCTCCCTGATCCCACCAAACGCAGAGCATTGTCTTCTTTCCAAAGCGATTTGGCCTTGCAGTCGATGTTGATGGTTGACCTGGATCAACGCATGATTTTGTGCGTTTGGGATTCTCAAGATAAATCCATTTTTCATCGCCAGTCACAATTTGATGGAAAAAAGACTTTCTTTCGTGCCGTTGAAGCAACATTTTACTGATGACTTTTCGGTTTTCCATTTGTCTTTTGTTCAGTTGATGTGGCACCCATTTTTCTTCCCTTAAAATCTTTCCCGTTGCTTGTAAACAATCAGAAATTGCTGAGCAACGTTTAATCTTTCTGCAAGTTGTTTTTGAGTTTGACACGCATCTTCATCCAATAATGCTCGTAATAGTTGGTCTTCAAACTTTTTCGGTTAACCTGGACATTCTTTGTCTTTCACATCGAAATCATCACTTTTCAAGCGTTTGAACCAGTGTTCACAAGTATCTTCAGTTGAAGCATGTTCACCATAAGCTTCCCAAAGTATATGATAACTTTTTCTTCAAAATAAAGTCATGAATTAAAACGTACTGCAAATGCTCTTTTTTTTGCACGAAATTTGACATTTTTAAGCATAAAAATATCTATGATGTTTACACCTTCAGCAAATTTGACATATGAAGTTTTGAAGCTTGTCAATACAACAAAACAGCATACATATCAAATCGCATATATATCAACATATGTGTAACTCCATCTATTGAAAAAAATTTGCGTTATTAACTGGTACACCTAGTATTTCCTGAGAAAGCCGAGTTTGTGGAAGTGCTGGCAGCCATTGGCTGAGGGCCTGCTTTGTGCTGGGTGCTTCTACCTGGACTACTTCACTTGACCTCACAGCAAGCCCATGAGGTAATGCTGTCATTGACAATACCTTACAGTTGAGGAACTCAGAGCAGTTAAGCCATTTGGCCAAGGTCACATGCTGGTGAGAGTGGGAACAAGACTCAAATGCAGGCCATCTGGCTCCAGAGCTCTTCCTCTTAGCATTTTGCTAGAGAAGTGAGTTGCACCTAGATTGGGCCTGCGGAGTAGAAGGCAGAGGTGCAGGGGTGAGGAGGGAGAACTGCCTAGGTGAGTCTTTGTCCCTTTCTGGCTCTCCATTTCCGCATTCCTGAATTGGGTAAGATGATTGCAAGCTGGTGTATAGATTCAGTGTCCATCAGCAAATTAAAGACCCAGAGAAGTCCTAAAGTGAAACAAGACAAAGCAAAACCGAACCGAAAAACTCTTCAAGTGGTTAACTTGAAGAGTTGATCAACAAAAATAGTTACCTAATGGCTCACAAGGCCTCATGGCAGTATGACCTTGAGTTCAGCCCCAGTCAGTACGTTAGTCAGTTGACAGCTATGCATTGGTCCTTTGAGAGATAAGAAGTGAACAAGACATGACCCTATCTTTGAGGAGCATCTCATCTGGGGAGAAGGTAGCCAAGCAGAAGACAATAACCAGACCCTATAGTCATGGCTCTGAAGGAGACCAGCTGGGAGCTTGAGGTGCCAGGGGGAAGAGACATTTCACCTCGCTTGGGGGTCAAGGGAAGTATGGCAGACAGGGTAACAGTCACATGAGATTTTGAAGAGTGAGTAGAAGTTCTCCAGGAAGAAAATTGGAGAGGGGATGGCAGTCCCAGTTCAGGGAACAGCATATATCATGTAAAGAATTTGTTGTTCAGAGGAATGGAGAGTTCAGTGCAATTGACAGACTAGAACAGGACAGTGAAAGACCTTGAATGCTAAGACTTTATTCTGTGGAATAGCAGAAGTCATAATTGAGAAAGGAACAGAACCTTTGGGTCGAGATAAAAGGGAAACCTACAGGCCAGTGAGGTGACTGGTCGGCCTGGACCAGGCCACAGGGGCCACACTGCATTGAACAGATACTATGTCTGACAAGGATCTTTGGGTTGCAAGCTACCCAGCATGGAGACCTGAGTGAAAATAAAAAGGGCTTTCAGGCACAACTGCATCCAGGGGTTCAAATGATATTGTCAGGAATCTGGCCACCATCACAGTGGTCAAGGGGATATGAGGTGTGTTTTCAGTGGCCAGGGTTCAGGTGAGTCCAGGTCCAGCTACATGCTCTGAATATGGGAAAGGGTCAGTTTCCAAAGGAATTCCCGCTTACCGGGAGAAGAATGTGGCTAGGCAGGTGAAAGCAACAGCCGACCACTGTGGATGGCGAGAGCTGCGGCTTTCAGTGGAGGATGGAGCCTTGCCTAGCCCAGGCCTCTAAGGCTGAGGCGTGTAACCGAGGACTTGTATGGTTGGGGCAGGCTTCACAGAGGAAATGGGCCTAGGAGGAGACCTGCGCGGTGTAGGATCTGGACCAATGAATGTTATTTGGGGGAGGGATCTGTGAGAACAGAGGGACAGAGATGAGAGGGAGAAGATATATTCTGGAGCCAATGAGCCTTCCAGGCCCAGAGAGCTGGTGGAGGGAGGTGAGGCTGCAGCTAGATGATGCCTGGCCCTCTCTGCCCTGACTCGCCTAGTCGCCTAGTCGGGTGGGGGGCGGGGACTGTGGCTTCATTGCTCAACCCCTTAAGGCTCCCCATGGCTCACCCAGTGAAGCCCAAAGCCTGGCCAGGATTCAAGACCCCAGAATGTCCACTGGCCCTCAGAGGGCTGCTGCACTCTTCCAATTGGGCACCAAACACCATTCCCTTTTCCACCTTCAAGCCTTTACTTCAGCGGTTTCCCTGCCCTAAAGCACTCCCCCTCTTCGGTATTTTCTCACTTACCATGAAGGCCAGTTAAAGGCCTTGGCTGTGGGAAATCTTTAGTGAAATGGGCCTCCTCTCCCTTTTGAACTCCCAAAGCTCTTTATTTAGTTTAGTGTTTTGGTGTGTGTTTTTTTTAATTGTCTCCTTCAGTCCAGCCAACCTGATGGGGGCAGAGTGGCAGTAACATGGGGACAAGGTGCCTGGGCTTTGGACTAGGTCAGATCTGGGTTCAGATTCTCCCTCAGCCACTCACTAGCTGTGTGACTTTGAGCGAATCATTTGACCTCTTCTTGACGACACTTTATGACCTATAAAATACGAATAAGACCTCACTGAGGTTTAGATGTGGTTATATGTACAAATTTCCTGACACACAGTAGGCCCTCCTGCAGTTTTATTTTTGTGGTTGTTCAGGTCCGGTAGGGAATGTATCCGTTTCTTTCCTAGTCTCCCAGTGCCTGCTACTGGGTACTTGTAAGGGCTGACCTATCAGTTTCCCTGGGCTGTGCAGACCTATTCTCCCCACCCTGCCCCACATGCAAGAAGCTGGGGGTAGGCCCCAATAACCACACATCCTCCCTGAGGCTGACCCGGCAAGCTGCTAGGTGCCAGCATCCAGCATCAATAAATTACTGGCGAGTTCAGGTGACGGGATAGATCCAGTGTCAGCTGCTTCTGTGTCCTGCAGGAAGGCTCAGGCCATGGTGATCCCCCTCCATAAGCCTCCCCAAATAAGGGCTCCATCACAATAGCAGAGCTGTTCACATGGCACCTACTATGTGCCAGGCCCCATCTTGGTATTTTGTACCACATTTGATTGACACCTCACAATGATTCTGCAAAGTCAGTACTAGCTCCATTTTACAGATGAGGACACTGAGGCTCAATGAAGGGAAGTGACTTGCAATAGGCAAAATTACAAACAAAATAAAAAGCCTCCTTCCTTTTCAATTTCACATAAATCTTCCTGGATCTCATTGCAATTTTTAGTTGTAGCACATGACGAATACACACACACACACACACACACACACACACACACACACTTGGGCTATATCCTCAATAGATTCATTCACATATTCAACCAAATATGTACTGAATACCTACTATGTGCCACCTGTTCTGGATATTGGAGATACTTTGTTAACCAGATAGAATCCCTGCTGTTTTAGAACATACATTCCAGTGCATGAGATGTCAGAAAGAAGGAAACAAACAACATATATTATTATGGGAGGCGGTGCGGAGTCTGTGAAGGTGAATAAAGCAGGGCAGGGGAGAGAGAGTCACTGAGGGACTATTTTTTTTAAAAATATATTTTATTGATTTTTTACAGAGAGGAAAGGAGAGGGATACAGAGTTAGAAACATCAATGAGAAAGAAACATTGATCAGCTGCCTCCTGCACACTCCCTACTGGGGATGCGCCTGCAACCAAGGTACATGCCCTTGACCGGAATCGAACCTGGGATCCTTGAGTCCGTAGGCCGACGCTCTATTCACTGAGCCAAACCGGTTAGGGCTGAGGGACTATTTTTGAAAGGACGGTCAAGGAGGGCTCCTCTGGGGAGGTGACATTTGAATGAAATCCTTAGTTTTGGGGAAGGAGAGAACCTTCAAGGGGTTCTTAAACTCTGTGAGGAGGGCAGGATGTTTTCCCTCTTGGTTATGATTCCGCGGGCGCCATGGCATGGGTCATTGTAGGTACGGAAACATTTTTCTCCTTCCCTAGTGTCTTTGCCCTGAGTGCCTCTGGCCAGGACTCCTTCGGGTAGGACTTCTCAGAGACGCTCATCTAAGCCCCATCAATGTGATCTCACAGCACCTTTTTGTTTTTCAATTCTCAACCCATTTGTCATAATCTTTTTAAATCGTCATTCGAGGATAAATTTTTTATTGATGAGAGAGAGAGAGAGAGAGAGAGAGAGAGAGAGAGAGAGGGAGAGACATTGACCCGTTGCTTCTAGTACACACCCTGACCAGGGATTGAACCCACAACCTAGGCGTGTGCCCTGATAGGAATCAAACCCACAACCTTTTGGTGTATGGGATGACACTCCAACCAACTGAGCTACCTGGCTAGGGCATTTGTTATAATCTTTTTAAAAATATATATATTTGTATTGATTTCAGAGAGAAGGAAAGGGAGAGAAAGAATTTGAAACATCAATGATGACACAGAATCATTGATTGGCTGCCTCCTGCACAACCCACACTGGGGATTGAGCCCACAACCCGGGCATGTGCCCTTGACTGCAATTGAACCTGGGACCCTTCAGTCTGCAGGCCGACGCTCTATCCACTGAGCCAAAGCAGCTAGGGCTTGTCACAATCTTTTAAGTCGGCTAGTCCCTGAGCTTTAAGGCTGGGACCAGGTCCATCTTATTTGTAGCTGCATTCCCAACACCAGGCATGGCGCATCTGACACACAGAGGATGCACAAACATCGGACATAGTGATAACAGCAGCTAACACTTATTAAGTGCTTATTCTTACAATTGCCCAGTGAGTTAGGACAAATTACTATCCCCAGTTTACTGACATTGAAAATGAGGCTGAGAGAAATCAAGGTGCTCATGTAAGGTCACTCAATGGCAGCGCCTACTGGGAAGAGCACACTAAATGCTGATAGACGGAATGACTGGGGAGAGGCAGCGAGTGCTGCAGACTTCAGTCTGAGATGTGCACTTTGAGAACCAGCTCATTCATTCATTCATTCATTCATTCATTCATTTACTTGCTCAGAAATTATTCAACTTCAGCGCCTGTGCTGGGAATTGGTAGATACAAGCAATGAGGCGATCATGATACTGTGTAGTCAGATCTGGGATGGGAAAGGCCCAGAGGTCTGTGGGCAATCACGGAAGTCCCTGAACCAAACCAACCGGTCAGGAAGCCTTTCTGAGTGAGCTGGACCTGGAACAGCAGGTTTGCGTGGCCGGGCAGACCACGGGGGAGATGCTTTGAGATGGGCGAGTGGCAATGGCTGCACAAGTCCACGGTGGAGGTGGCACCAGCGTCTGGCAGTAAAAACCAGCCCTCTGCAAGGCTGCAGGGCCTCCTCCCAGCCGTTGGTGGACAGGCCTCTGTGGGTGCCTGAGTCACACTGCCCTCCCCCAGGCCTGGAACTCTGCCACACCTCAGGCCAGGCTGGGACATTCTCACTTCTGAGTTGTAGGCATTTCCTATTCACCTGGGCCCAGAATGGGAGCTCAGTGAGAAGCAGGTGATTTGGGCCAAACCAAAGGCCAGGTGCCCCACTCTGCTTGTGACTCTGAGCCTGTTAGCTTCTATGGTCCTCAGTTTATTCATCTGTAACAGGCAGTTTAAACTACAAACTCTGCAGACCCTGCATCACTTACCTCTTGTGACCTGCAATATTACTGTCAGTATAGGAAGCAGACATAAATAAGCCCTTTTTGCTTCAATCCCAGCCTCCCTTGGACATCTGGACTAAAGTTTAGAAAATATATATCTGGGGGCTCCACTGAATGACAACCTACTGTGTATGCCTTTTTGGCAGGTTTCCGGTCTGGGAAGGAGCAGCCATTGCCCTCTAGGGTCATGGTTGCCCACCTCATCCCATGTTGGGCATTGTGAGGAACTTTCTACCCAGCATGCTCTGGGGCAGGACCCCTCCTAAAGGATGCCAGTGAACAGGCCAGAAGTCCAGGGATCTGTTTTCACAGGAGTGGGAATGGGCTGTAGCAGCTGTTTTACTCCTTGGCTGAGCCACCTCCACTTAGGAGAAGAGGCTGTGATGTGGCTGGTGTGGAGTGAGCTGATACATGGGAGGAGAAACCAAGGCCTCTGACCTGTAAGACCCTTAATCATAGACTTGGACGGTAGCTGCCCTTCACTTCTCTTTTTTTTTCTCTCTGCTCCTCAATGTCTCCCCTATTCAAAACTCACCAATGGCTTCCCTTCACATCTAAAATGCAATCCAAAGTTTTCCCCGTAGTTTTCTGTCTTCCCACCCCGCCTCACTTACCTCACTGTAGTCACACTGGCCTCCTTTTGGCTTCTAGAAAATGCCAATCTCTTTCCCACCTCAGGGCCTTTGCACATGCTGTTCCCTCTGCCTGGAACGCTCTTCCCTCATAGCGTAGCATAGTTGGCTCCTTTTCATTTACGTTACTGCTCAAATCTACCTCCTCAGAGGGGTCTTTCCTCATTCCCATCCATTATTTGTTTTCACAGCCCCCCATTTCCCTCATGGCCCTTTCCCCAAGCTGTAATCATTGGTAGTTGGTTTGTTCAATGAATGGCCTTTCCCCCCCCAACATCAGCAAGTTCCAAGAGGGCAAGGACCTTAGTATCCCATGGCTATCTCCCCACTACCTGGCGTATAACGGCTACCGTATTTTCCGGCGTATAATACAACTTTTTAACCCAGGAAAATCTTCTCAAAAGTCGAGACAAAACTGCTGAAATGGTAGAAATGGTAGAGGGAGAAAGTAGAGGAGGTAGTTGGGTCACTTCTCTCACTAGCCTTCTTGTTATTTGAGAAGATTTTTGAGATTTTCCTGGGTTAAAAAGTCGTCTTATACGCCGGAAAATACAGTACTCAAGAAATGTTTGTTGCATGAACGAAACATGAAAAGTATCAACAATGCTCATCCTCTTACTTGAATACTTTGCAGTCTCTATGAAGGAGAAAATGGCATTTATTGGTTACCTGTTATATACCAGGCTCTCTCACATTTTATTCTGCTGAGCTTTTACATCCATGACACTCTGCCCGTTGTACAGACAATGAAGTTGGGGTTCAGTGGCCTGTCTGAGGTCACAGAGCAAAGGGTGGACTGATGGGTTAATTCAGTTAGGAGGCAGCCAGTGGCTATGAAGGGCATGAAGAATGCCATGGCACATAATAGTGGTCAGGATGTCATCCCAAGTCTGTGTGACTCCACCCAAAGCCTATGCTCTCTTCACTATACCACGCCTCTGCCACACTAGAGCACAGCCCAAGATTGACAGCCAGGCTTTTAGATTCTGAAAGGCAGAGTGAGACCCAGATTACATGGAGAGGCTGCCTGGCTCAATGTGGGTCTTGGAACTGGACAAAGGGACTTGGTCTCCATGGGGACCCTACCCCCTAGGCACCAGGGCACCCTTGCTGAGAGTGATCGCTAGCACTGCTGCACTGAAGGAAGTCAGCTGTGGGGATGTGAAGGGGTACATTGGAAAAGTCAGGGCATGGGTTTCCAAATCACACAGGAGCCACCGCACTCCCGGAGTTGGGTGGCTTCTGGGTAGTGCCTTCCCCCCTCGGAGCCCCAGTGGTCATCTCTGAAAAATGTGCATGCCAGTATGGAACCAAAAAGAGCTCTTAGGAAGATGAAGAGGAAAAATTACCGTGGAGTTGTTGGTATATATATATAAAGTAACATGGAAATGTAAATTATCTAAAATTAAGTCAATGTGAAACGCAGAGAGAGATTGAGACTTGGACAACCTCTCGGGTTCTTTCAGAATTTATTGGCACCTACTGTGTGCCAGGTGTTGTGCTAGGGCCTAGGTTGTAGAGATGAGTCAGACATGGGTCCTGAGCTCCCTGTCTGGGGAAGGGAGCTGGGCACATGCAGTGTTGGGATTCCTCCCAGCAGGACAGCAGAGAGAGACTTCTTGTGTGATGTGGTAGCAAAAGCTAGATAGACCTGAGCTGAAACCTTCCCCTCCTCCCCGCATGACCTTGAGCAGGTCAGGCCATCACTCCAACGCCCTAGGCCTCTATCTGTAAAAATAGCCCTGTCCCCTTTGCCTCTGAGAGTTGCCAGGACATGGTACACTGTAGGTACCAGGGTGGGGGGACCTTGGGATGGGGGTAGCCAATAGTTCCCAGGCAGAAAATGGTCCTGCACTGGCCAAAATCTGGGCCTCAGGCTTGAGTGGTGACTTGCAGGAGAAGCTTGGAAATGTGTGGACTAGACCCCAGGGAACAGCAGGGAGAGAAACACAGCAATTCCTCATGACCTGTTAAGAAAGGAGGGCAGAAATTCTGGGGAATTTGGCCTGTCCCTTTATTTATGTTGGTAATTTCATTAAGGAGGAGGGGGCTGGCTCTACTCAAGCTCAGCCCTGCCCAGGGCGGGAGGGGGATGGCAGGCACCTGAATTTACTCAGCAAGAGATTCTAGGCCAAGGTGCACCCACGAAGACAGGTTATTTCAGGCTGAATTTATGGGTGTGCTGAGTGTCACCTGGAGCCTCGGTGGGGTTGGACTGAGTGAGGCCAAGGGCCAGTGTTGAGACTTCCTTGGGGCTTGGGGCTGTCCCACAGCAGTGGGGCTGGCAAAAGCTAGATTAGCCAAACTTTGGGGAATTTGGGGTGAGACTGAAGGGAGGAAGTTGGGGGGCCCCCAGGGTGGCGGTTAGGGGTTCCCCTGGGGAACACTGCTCTTCTGGCTCTGGGCTCAAACCAAAGAGGTCAGACCAGATGCAGGGAGGGAAGGGGCCCTGGCCTGTACTGCCAGTGCCCGGCTAAAATCAGCCGAGGCCGCCCACTGGGGGAGGCAGGGACGCTAGTGGCCGGGCAGGGTCTGTGCCCTACTCCCAGGGAGACCGCAGGTCCAGACAGAGTGTGGCCTGGGAGGCTTGGGCCCGGCCCGGCCAGAGGAAACTCAGTCCCTGGGCTGAGCACTGAGCGCCTGCGGCTCCAGTCCTCTCTGTGGCTGCGGGCGCGGCAGCCCCCGCGCCCCCAGGGGCCGGGCCAGGGCGGAGGCTGGGCCCCGCGGGCGGGCGGGCGCGGGAGGGGGGGGGACGCCGGCGAGGGCTGCGACGCTCTAACAGGTGGGATCCCGCGGCGTGGTGGAGGCGGGCGCGGGGGGAGGAGGAGGAGGAGGAAGAGGAGGAGGAGGAGGAGGAGGAAGAGCAGCGGCAGCGGGAGCCTGAGCAAGAGCAGGATGAGCCGCGCGAACTGACAGCCGCCGCCGCCGCCGCCGCCGCCGCCGCCCGCGCCCAGGCTCGGTCTCGCTCCCCGCGCCCCGGGCCGCTCCCCGCCTCCCGCCTCCCCCGGCCGCCCGCCGGGCGGCCCGCCCCCTCTGCACCTCCGGGCCCCGAGCTGCCTCCATCGCTCCTGCATCCCGGCCGGGGGGAGGAGGAGGCGGAGCAGGAGGCGAGCCGGAGCCGCCGCCGCCAACGCCGCCGCCGCCCGAGCAGGACAGAGCGCGTTGCAGCCCCGTGCGTCCGGCCGCCGCCCGTGCCCATCGAGCAGCCGCGCCGGAGCCACACCGCGGGACAGCCCCGGCCGCGGCGCGCCCCGGCCCGGCCCGGCCCAGCCCAGCCCAGCCCAGTCCCGGCACCGGGCGGCCAGGCGGCCGGCCCGCCCCCGAGGGCGCCGGGCGCGGCGGGAGGATGCCGAAGCCGACGCTGCTGCTGCGCGGGGGCTGGGAGCGCGAGCGCAGTCCCGGGGACTCGGAGCTGGGCCGCCAGTTCCGGGACTGGTGCCTGCGCACCTACGGCGACTCGGCCAAAACCAAGACGGTGACACGCAGCAAATACCAGCGGATCACCGAGGTCCTGCAGGGCGGCGGCGGGACCGGCGCGGGCAGTGGCCCGGCGGCCGGCGAGAAAGGCAAGTTCCAGTTCTGGGTGCGCTCCAAGGGCTTCCGCCTGGGCAGCGGCCGGGAACCCAAGATGGGCCAAGTGGTGTATGTGCCGGTCAAGACGGGCTCGGTGAGTGCGCGCGCGGCGGCCGCGGGCCGGTCCCGCCGCGGGGCTCCGGGTGGGCGGGGGCGGGGTGTGGGTGTGGATGTGTGTCCGAACCTGTGTCCCTGAGGCTTTCCGCGGGTCTGGCCCGCCCGAGACGCACGCTTCCCTGCTCACCCGCCCGCCCCGGCCCGCCCAGGCAGCGCTCCGGGTTCGGGTTGTCCCTGCCCCCCTCTGCGCCGCTGCCCGGCCCGTGGTCTTGCGGAGCGGGCCGTCCCGGGCTGCTCACCCCTGTGTGTTCCGTCCTCCGGTCCCCTCCCCCCGCCAGCAGGCGGCTTCTCCGAAGCCCGAACCTCCCCCCCACCACCGCTGCCCGCCCCGGGGCTGCCTGTCCCGGGCGCCTCGCGCTCCCGCCCCCGGGCCGGCTGGGCGGTGTGTGTGCGCGCGCGCGCGTGTGTGTGTGTGTGTGTGTGTGTGTGTGTGGAGGGTGGTGCCGCGGGCGGGGGGCAGGGGCAGCCACGGGACGGGGAGTCCGCTCGCCTTCCCATGGCCCGGGGAGGGGGCTCGCCCGCGCACTGTCTTCCCGACCCCACCCGGGGTTGGCCCGGGGAGGGGCAGCCCGAGCCGCAGCCTGGCGCAGGAGCAGCCTCCCGCGGGTGGGTGGGGCGCCCCCTCCGCCCCCCGAGCCCCCAGCTTTCCCCCTCCCTGGGACGGGGGCGGCCTGACCTATCCATCCCTTCCCCTCCCCCGTCCCTGGGGCAGCCCGGTCCGGGCGGGGTGGCGTGGGGGAGGGGGCGGGGAACCGCAGCCTCCGCGAGGGAGGGAGGCGGGCGGCCGGGCGGGGGCGTCCCCTCCGGCCCGGGGCGCCCTGGAGAGGGCGTGCGGCGCGGGCCCCGCGGCTCCCCCGCCGGGACCTCATTGTTCTGCGGCGGGTGGGGGCTTGGGAGGGGGGGTCGGCTGCTCCCGGGGCGCTGCTGAGCTTTGAACTTTCCGTCGCGGAGACCCTCCGCGAGTGCGTTCAGCCCCCGGCCCTCCCGGGCCGGGCCGGCCTCCCTCCCTGCCCCCCTCCCTCGCTCCCCGGCCTCGCCCGGCCCGAGTGAGCGAGCGGGGCCACCCCGCGCCGGCCTCCCTCCCTCGCCCGCTCTCCCGCTCCCCCCTCCGCGCTCCTCCCCCGTCCGGCCCGCCCGCCCCGCGCTCAGCCCGGTCCCCGGCCGGAGCGGGCTCTTCACACACAATTGATTCGGTCGTTACGAAAAGTGCACTTGTCCCCTCCCCCTCCCCCTCCCCCTCCTGCGGCCGCCCGGGCCCGGCCCGCGGGGTGAGGGGGCCGCGAGGGAGGGAGGCGGGGGCCGGGGAGCGGATCCGGAGGCGCCTCCCCCCCCCCCCGCGCCGAGGGGACGGGGCTGCAGGCCGCGGGGAGCGGGGAGCCGTGAGCGCGGAGGGCGGGCGGCCCATCTGCGAGGAGCGCTGATAACCGCGCTGCTGCCGCTGCGGCCGCCAGCAGCCCATCTGCGCCGCTACCGCCTCGGGCCGGACCCAGAGCAGAGGGCCGGGCCGACCACGGCCGATTCTCGAAGGGGAAGGCTGGGGCAGTGTCCCACCTCCCTCGAGTCAGAGACCCCTGTGACCTAAATCAGTGCTCTCCCCAAACACGGGGAGTCTGGGGCATTGCCCCCTCCCCGATCGAGTCAGGGATCCCTCCCCCAGCCTAAATCAGTGCCCACTTTCCCACAGGGCGAGTATGGGCCATTGCCTCTCCCCAGCCTAACAGTTCTTACCCCTCCTCAGTGCTCCTCCACATTGGGCTAGCGTCCCCAGCCTAAGTGTGGGTTTGGAGGTCAGTGACCCACCAGATGGTGGGCTGGGCCTGTGCCCCCCACCCTGGGTCATTGCCCTGAGCCATCTAGGCTTCCCAAATCAGTTAGTGCCCCCCCCCCCCCCCCCACCCACACCCACACCCACACCCACACTCATCAGGGTTATTCCTCCTTAGGGACCTGGAAGTCTTAGCCCAATCTCCTTCTTAGTCTGAGGCAGGAGCCCCCACTCCTGGAGTTGGGGGGCAGGTGACCCTCAGACTTGGCAGCTGGTTCATTGGTCCTCTGTGTGGGTTGACCTCTCCTCTAGGGAGTGGCCATCATGGGGCAGTCCCCTTAACCCCTTAGCCAAACAGCCGTCAAGGTGGAGCAAGAGCGCACTCCCCAAACAGGCCACATGCAGACATTGGGTGCTAGGTCTGGGCCCGGGTTCTGCCGGCCCAGCCAGTCTTTTCATAACCTTCAGGAGGCCCACACTGACCCGCCCTGGCAGCACTGGGCCTCAAAAGCCTCCGCCTGGCTTCCGACCAATAATAAGCCTTCCCCAAGGGACCCCTGCCTGGGAGGCAGAGAAGGGGACTGAGGCCCCCTTGCCCAGGCTGCCAGGAAGACAACAAACACAAGAGACATGCCCTCCTGTGACAGCCTGCCCCTCGAGCTCCCCACGCCCTCCTGCCTGGCCTGCCGGTCCCCAGAGAGCCTGTTAGTTACCTGCCACCTGCCCAGCCAACCGGAGCCAGACAGGAGATGCCCCTAGTCTTGCCACCCCCATCTTCAAGCACCGTCCTCGTGCTCAGTCCTCACTCTTACATTTCTGTTTTCCTTTTCACTGATCTAAGAGGAAAGAATCCTGCTGGGAATTCAGGGGCAACCATGGCCTCTTCCTGGGAGGGGTTGAATGGGACCTTCTTTGACAGGTACAAAGGAGACCCCCCCTTCACTTGCCTACACACACACACACTCACTCACACACTCACACTCTTAAAAGTTATCGTTGCCTCTGGTGGCAGTTGGGAGAGATCCTGTAGCTTTGTCCTGGGTGGGTTTTATGAAGGTCATTGGGCCATAAACCTTTGTCCAAGGCATTTGTTTAGCACCTACAGTCCTTGTGGGGAGTGCCGGGGCATGGGGGTGGGTTGGCCCCTGTGCCTGCTCATGGGGCACCCAGCTGGTGGGGGAGGTGGGCACCACGGAGGATATGATCAAGAAATCAGGCAGAAGGACATTTTCAGGGAAGAGGGGGTGTCGTGTAGGAGTTGGATCATCCAGCAGCTGAACAAGGTTTCCCGGCCTGGGCTCAGGTCCCAAGGGTGGCCATAGTGTTGTCTCTTTTCTGTGCTGCTGCCCCCTCCGTGGGCCCCCTTTCCTCCTCCTACAGCCATATGCGGTGCTGCGGTTGGGCCCTTCCCTGAGTCCCGGCCAGCAGCGGGTCGATGATCTGACACCACTTGTCCTGTCCCATCTGGCCCTGAGCTTTTTCTGGGTGTGTGTGACAAAGGCTTAATCTGTCCGGACCGGCCGGGGGCTGAGAGGAGGGCAAGGGGAATTACACTCTGCCTGGGCCTCCTGCAGCTGGGGCCCCGTGGGGGGTGGGGCAGGGTGGGGGTCGAGCAGCAGCCTGGGCATGGGGGGTGGGTGGAGAGGCAAGTTGGTCTTCAGTTTGCAGGTTGTCACAGGAAATAGAAGTAGAGGCGGAGGGTTGAGGGGAGGAGGGCGGAGTCCTCCGCGATGGGCAGGGGTGCTCAAGGGGATAAGATCTTTTTATGACAAGAGCCAGCCGGGCCTCCTGGCTGGGCAGAGCCTGGGTAGGATTTATTATTTCTTGTGTTTGGACTGCTCTGGCCTCCTCCCTGGCCTGCCAAGCAGGGGAAGCAAACCCCGTGGAGGCAAGACCCTCTGATTCCGTTTCAGTGTCGGCCACAAAATGAACCCACCCCTTTCCTTTTCCTCTGGCCTCTTAGGGTGGGACTGTCCCCAAGGCCTGCAAGGGCCACAGGTTATATCTAGGGTGGGGCCCTGGGCCATCTGTCAACTCCCTGGACCAAAGAGCCCCAGGGCTGCTTGGAGAAAGATGTTCTCAGCCCAACTCTACCATCTTCCAGATAGGAAAACTGAGGCCTCGAGAGAGGAAGTTTCTGTTGGTAGGGAGCCAGGACTGGAACACAGACCTCTGTGCTCCATCCACTGTGGCTTCTCTGTGGCCCATCACATGCCAGGACGCCTCCATTAGAGCCCTGTGCCCTGAGGGGAAACGCTGGATCCCAAACTCCACTCTCCATGCTAGGCTCTTAGGAGCAGGACCCCAGGTGTCCTGCGGGCCAAATTGACTAATGGTGGTCTTTTCCCCGTTTGCAGACAACGCTCACTTAGTGGAGAGCGTTTTCGCAGTCTTCAGTCTTTCTCCCCAGAGCCTTTGTGTAAACCTTTGGCACCTGCGGCCGCTGGTCTGGGCGGGAAATGGTCTCTGACTTAGCACCGTGTCACATGTGCTGTGACCTGCGGTCGCATGCCTTAGTGTCTCCTGCTTTTCTTCAAATTATCACCACGGCGACCCTTTCTGAGTTACTACTCTGCGCTGTCACTGTGCTGAGCGGCAAGACCCAGTAGCTTATTGAATCCTCACAGCAGCCCAGGTCAGGGCTGTTATTGCCATTCTTCAGATGAGTAAACTGAGGCTTAGGGGGGCTCAGAGCTTCCCGAAGGCCACTGCTGATGGGGACAGGTCTTGCGCTCCGGGACTGCCCTCACCCATGTGCATTCTGACCCTGTCTGAGGTGTCTTGCAGCCTGGCCCCGTTTGAAAACCTAGGTCCTTTACGACAAGCTTTCCGTTCATTACACCCTCATCTGAATTAGTTGAGAAGAAGCCCTCTGACCACCGTGTCCGTAACCTTAAGCTGGAGCTTGAGGCAGGACGGGCTCAGTGTGAGATGTGTGAGGGCTTTCCTGGGGTTCACTAGGATGGGAATGGGGTAGGAAGAAGGGAGGAGGCCTCTGCTGCCCTGGGTCCTGGGGGCGCTTTGGGAAGAAGGTTGAGAGTGGCATCTGGCAGGGCCCAATTTGGATTTCTCAGGGCAGAAATGGGCTATTTTCTTAATTAAGCCTCAGGAATTCTGAATATGGTCTTGGGGACTCTGGGGCTCTGTATTTTGGATTGTGTGATGCTAGAGGATCAGGTTCTGCCTTCCTGGGACCTCCCTTCTGGGTCCTGGGTCACTGTCTGCTGGGGGGTCAGACCTGGCATGAACATCCCCTCCCTCATGGCCCCCTATAGGCTAACTGTCCCTGAAAGTCTGGGAGTCAGGAAATCCACCTGGGATCCTAAAAATGCTTCTGGGGGGCCTGAGGGTTAGGAAGCCTATGGCTTGGGCTGCCCAGGGACAAAGCGACCTAGCCTCAGGCAAACCTGGGCTTCTCCAAGGCAGCTCTTACCGAGGAGGTGGTGGGATTGAGCATCGTGCACATGTGTGTGAACTCATGGTAGAACATGTGTGTGTGTATGTGGGTGCTGTGTGTATGTGCGTGTGCAGGCAGCCGTGTGACAGTGTGGGCGTGAGTGTGCATGTGCCTGTCCGTATGCAGGCTGGAGGTGCTGTCTGCCTGGGGCAGTGTGTGCGTGTATGTGCAGGTGGAGGGGAGGCTGCATGCTCATGAATGTGTGTGCTTGTGAGCGTCTGTGTTGGCAGATGTGCAAGCAGTCTGGGGTGTGGGCACTGGCAGACCATGAGTGTGACTGTGTGTGCATGTACACATGTTCAGGATCTCGTTGGGAAAAAAAAAACCCATCAGGCTGGCCGCACCATATTGACAGAGGTGTCCTTCATCATAACTGAGCCAGCCTGAGCTGCTGCCCTGGCCTCTGCTGCTCCTCAGGTCTCAGCCGCCGCTGAAGCCAAGGGAGAGGGAGGGAGTGGACATGAGAGGTAGCACCATGTCCCTGTCCCCCTGACAGTGGCCCAGGCACCTTTCTGTTTCCAGCCTTCTTCCTCTACCCCCTCTATGTCTTGCCCTATAGGACAGCAGGGAAAAGCTTGTGACCTTTTGACATTGTGGCACTTAGCCCAAAGCCAGGCACCATGGCAGGTGGGAGAGAGGGCTCGAGGAGAGAGGGCTCTGAATTTGAAAAGAGGGGGCTAGGACCTATGGGATCCCAACTCAGCCACTTCCTTGCATGTGACCTGAGTAAGTAGCCTGTTTGATCTCTCCAAGTCTCGGTTTCCTCATCTGGAAAACAGACTCCAAAGCCCCACTTCCAGGAGGCTCGGTAAACGGGAAAAGGCTCTGCTGCCATTTGAGGAGGTCCCTCTGCTAACCTGTGTCAGAGCAGGTCCTGCCTCTGGACCCCAAAGCAGGAGACGGAGCAGAAGGAAGCTGGGTGAGGGCCCAATGAGGCAGGTGGCTTATTAGAACAAGGGCTCCTGAGTCTGTTTTCTGCCCTTGGGCCAGTCTGACGTAGAGAGGAGGTAAAGGGCTTGGGGTCTCAAGCCAAGGGCCCTGGTTTCAACTCCCCAGCTCTGCTCTTTTACCAATCTGACCTTAGTTTTTTCATCTAAAGTAAAATGGAGCCGATAATCCTGTCTCCTTCATGGGACTGGTGTGAAGATGAATGCATCAGTGCATGTAGAGTCTGAAACAAGTAACCAGACCTAGGAAATGCTAGCTGCTGTGTGATCTCACCGAGCCTAACTTTTTGGCATCTGGAAAATGGGGGTGGGGATTAGAGATATCATGGGTATTGAATGGGACAGTGGAAATTAGTACCCAGCAACGTTCTTGGCATGTTGTAGGTGGGCAGCAACTATTAGTTCACTAGAGGTTGTGCCTTAGTTATTTCTCTATCTTCAGTGCCACTGGGGGCCTGGTTAATGTTGTATGGAACTTCATGGAATGCCAGGTAAGTCTTGGTGAAGAACATAGGTTTGGCGTAGGCCCCCAGAGCTGGGGATATGAAGACTCAGGGTCTCTCTCTGTCCTTGCTGAGCCTCAGTTTCTCTAGGTGATGCAGGGAAGCGTCCTGTGGTTCCTCTTGCCTCTGAATCCCTTCCTGATGCCGGGAAGCCAGGTCCCAGAGGTCAGGGTGCTAGAGGGAAGAGGGAGAGGGCTTCACCAAGGTCTGTAGTCACTCACCAGGTCGAAAGGTAGAAGGATGAGCCCACCAGAGGCCTCTCATTCCCACTCCCATTCCCACCCCTACCCCAGTCCCTGCCCGGAAACCTGAGTTCTGGACTCTGAGATCCTACAGAGAACACAGTGAGGCTGGTTTAATGATTTCCTCCCCGGGCAGGGGTCTGAGCACATCCCCCATGCTTTTAAGCCATGTGCCAGGTACTTTATTTCATTTACTCTCCCCCTGGATTCTGTGAGGTGGGTGAGAATCTGGCATCAAAGGCCAGGGAATCTCCCGAGTCCCACAGCAAACCGGTGGCAGGGTGTGGCCGCCTCACCCTCTATGCCCCTGGGGCGTGGAGGCAGGCTCACAGGTGCTGTAGCCCACCCCAGGCTCGTGATGCCCCTCATCCCAGGGCACTCTACAAAAGCTTCTCAGAGCTCAAGGCAGCCCTCCCTCTGGCCCAGACTGAGCCTGGTGGAAGACAGATGCCGCCTTTCCCCCTTAACCCTTCCCTTCTCATCTCAACTGCAGCCTGGGCAGGCTGCCGGGGTTGGGAGGCAGGGCCTGTCTTCTCCCCGTGAGATCCAGTCCTCTTGGCCACCCTGGAACACGGGGTTTCTCGGCTGTAGATGGGGACGCCAAGGCCAGAGTAGAGAGAACAAGCTCGAGGTCCCACAGGGCACCAGTGCAGGGCGTGTGCCCATCTGGTTTCAAAACCTGGGGGGTCATTCATTCAATCGCTTGCTCACTTATTTGCATCTTCCACGGTCCTCCCCATCTTTGCAGCTCCACGCTTTCCTTGCTCAGCCATGCCTGGAGTCCTTGTTACTTCTTTCTCCCACTGACTGCCCTCCCCATTCAACCATTTGCAAATCCTGTTGGATCCACCTTCTAAATACATCTCAAATGTTACCTTCTCACCACCGCCACTGCCCCCAGCCTCGTCCAAGCCTGGAGATGCATCTGCTTCCCCACTAGGCTCCCTGTGTTCACCCTGGCACCCCTGGCGCCTCCTCTGGCTCAGACAGCCAGAGGAACCTGAAAAAACCCAAATCAGATTCTTTCCCTCCTCTACTCAGAATCCTACACGGGTCCTGTCTCACTCAAAGCAAGAGCCAGTCTTTCCCAAAGACTACGAGGCCCTGCATCGTCTGGCCCTGGCTGCCTGGGGCCCTCGCCTCCTTCCACTCTCCCCTTGCCCACTCAGACTCAGCCACACTGGTCTCCTTGCTGTCTGCAAACCACCATACAGTTCTGCCCCAGGGCCCTTGCACTGGCAGCTCTCCCAGCCGGAGCACTCTTCCCCTCTACATGGCTGGCCCCCTCGCCCCTTGCTCAAATGTTACCTCCTCCCTGATCACCCAGTCAAGACCATCTTAGGTCCCTTGGACCTTCTCTTCCTACCCTTTTCTAATGGATTTTTTCTCCTTAATTCTTATCACTGCCCATCTTATTTATTTACTTATTTATTTATACTAGTTTATATGTTTGGTGTATGTCTCTTCACAAGGCTATGAGCTCTACCAGGGAAGACCTGTCTGTTTTCACTGCTGTAGCCCCAAGGCCCAGAATAGCCCTGGCCCCTTGGGGGCTCCTCACTGTGGGGTGGGGGATGGAAGGAAACAACAAGGACAACAGATGTCTCGGGGCCAACTCTGAGGACCACTCATTCAATCCTGCACTCAGAGGGCCTCAGAAGCCCTGGGCCCAGACCCATCCTCCTGCCTGAGGCTGTCGGGGTGTCCCTCAGGGAGGACATTTGAGCTGGACCTTGAGGCCGGAACAAACTGCAGTAAGAACAGAACAGGGGAAGCTCATTCCATGGAGTGGGGCAGGTTTAGGCTCGGTCAGCGCCCAGTGTGTGCGACGGTGGCCCAGCCACTTTCCTGGAGAAGTCTGCTCTGGGATAGGGGCCCTAGCCAGTTTGGCTCAGTGGATAGAGTGTTGGCCCAGGGACTGAAGGGTCCTGGGTTTGATTCTGGTCAAGGGCATGCACCTCAGTTGCAGGCTCGATCTCTGGCCCTAGTTGGGGCACAATTGGGAGGCAACCAATCCATGTCTCTCTCACATCGATGTTTCACCCTCTGTCTCTCGTCCCTCTCTTCCACTCTCTCTAAAAAATAAGAAAAATAAAAGGTAGCCTTTGAGAAGAGGAAGAAGAAAAAGGAAAGTAAAAATTATGAACAACAAACACATATCTATCAACAAGTGAATCTAAGAATTAAGTGCATAAAAAATCTGATGAACAGAATAAACTGGTGAACAGAATACAATCAGAGGCATAGAAAGGGAGTGGACTGACAATTTTCGGGGGTTAAGGGTGTTGGGGATGCGGGAAGAGAATGGACAATGATCGTATACCTATGGATGAGGACAGCGGGGGGTGGGGGGGTGGGAAGGACAGAGGGTGGGGTGGGAACTGGGAGGAGGGGAGCTATGGGGGAAAAAAGAGGAACAACTGTAATAATCTGAACAATAAAGATAAATTTTAAAAAATAAAAATAAAAATAAAAAATCAATGGAAAAATATCCTCAGGTGAGGATTAAAACAATACAATGGGATAGGGATGAGTAACAGGTCAATCAGCTTGAGAAGCATGTGGAGTACAGAAGGGATGAGCTGGTGATACTGGTTGAGGCCAGATGGAAGAGGAGGATTGGAAAGCCACTCAGGAGCTAGTGTGCCACCACCAAGGAGAGCAAGGAGTTCACAGGAGGGTGTTCAGTAGGGGAGGTAAGGTCAGAAATGAGTTTTAGAAGGAGCCCTCGAAATGCTGAGGCAAGGAGCTGTGTTCCGGAGAAGGAGAAGCAGGAAGCCGAGAGACAGGTGCAGGGAGAGGAGGCCAGGCCCAGAGGTGGCGGCCGAGCTGGGGTCCAAATGCAGGCCTGTTGTTGGCATGTAACCCTCTGGCCTTCCCTCTGGTTGCTCTGCCTGTCAGAGCCCCTGTGGCCCAGGCAGACCGCTCTCCATGAAAATGAGAGCCCGCTGTTTAAGCATGTCACACTGCTCTTTGGCCTGGGTTGGGACTGGGTAACACGGGAGCTGGGGCGATAGGGAGGCTAGAGGATCGCGTATTCTTGGGTGGCAAAAGGGATGTTTATGACATCAGAAATGTAGGAAGACGTACAGATCTGGGCCAAAGGCACAGGGGCAGGGACCATGGGCAGAATCCAAGAGCTGTCCTCCAGACTGGCAGTGTGTGGCATGGGAGGGCCTAGAGGAGACCTGGTGACTCAGGCCTTGATGGGGCAGCTTGGGAGTCATCATGTTCACGGGCCCCCTTCCCAGCTTGGAATCTTTCCCGCCGCAGCTGGGACCCCATACAGGCTCCTGGGAGGCCTGTGCTTGGGCAGATGACTCATCATTTTCTCAGCATCCCTGGGCTGAAGAAATGTTCAAGGAAACATGGGGCTCTCCCTTTGCCAGGCCAGCCCCCGACTGGATGCTGGTGGGTTGAGAACAATGCACTCGGGCCTCGAGCTTTGTCTGAGTGCATCTCAAGGACATATCTCCAAGAGCCGCTGGCTTACACGATCTTACATAGGCCTCAACCACCCTGGGAGGCCATTGTGACCCCATTATACAGGTTAGCAAACCAAGGCACAGCCTCTGCTGGGCACCCAGCTAAGGAAACACTTGGTGTTTCAGTTTCTTCATCTGAAAAATGGGTCTGATGATTATCCCTCCCCTACAGGGTTGTTGGGAAAACCAAAGGAGAGAATCATGTGAGATGCTAAACCAGTGGGATTGTCATTTTCGTGGGGATGTAGAGAGGGGCCTGTCCAGAAAAAAGGGGCTCTGCCAGGTAGAGCAACCATAAGGAAGGCCAGAGGGTAACATGGCCAACAACAGATCCATGTTTGAATCTCAGCTCTGCCACCAGTTTCTGGTTCTGGGCAAATGGCTTGCCAGCTCTGACCCCCTCGCCCCTTCTGTATAAGGGGGAGATAACCCACACCCTGTGGGTTGGTTAGGAAGATGGCATAAAACCAGGCTGGCCAGGCAGGCCACAGAGTAGGGCTGCTACTCCATCTCAGGGTCGCTTGGAGGACCAGCCTCCCCACTGTGAAGATCTCCAAGCTAGACAGCTGTTAATCTCTCAAGGGTGGCTAGGAGACCCTGTGTGGGGTGAGAGGAAAGCCTGGGCCAAGGTGGGAGGGGGGGAGGCAATCCACTGAGTTCAGGCTCGGAAGCTCTGTGGGCTTGGGCCTCCCTGGGAGGTCTGGAGGCTGGAACAGGAGCAGGCCAAGGGGCAAAGGGTTTTATGTTGAATATGTGGCTCCTGCAAATCAGCAGAGCAGTGAGGCTGTGGGGGGACAGAGGCTGGGTCCAGCTCTGCCATTTACTGATGTGCAATCCTAGACTAGTCTATTCTTCACTCCGAGCCTGTTTCCTCTTCTGTAAAATGGG